>BQKN01036776.1:473-11294 GCA_022839385.1 Asparagus kiusianus
TATCATAATCTCAACTATAAAGATGTCCACAATATACAAACACGAGTTTAGGATATAACTCACTAAGATAGGTCATCCGCCCTATCCATGTCATCGTCCGCGTTGCCACTGGCGGATCCATCCCTACGACTCGTGCTCCCAATAGTATCATCTCTAATCTAACAACAAAATAATTTAAATTTAGAATCATATAATATTATGTGTAATCATGTTTTACATACATAATAAGTATACCTGTCTGCTACTCTCTCCACTACCAGTAAATGCCTTTTGAGTGGCCAAGAAGTTCATAATCTGGCTTTGCACCCGAGTAGGAACCCGCCTTCTACAAGATTTCATTATTTGCCTAGAAACCATCGCAAAAGTAGCAGTAGGCTGGATCACTCGCATAAGCTCCTCTTGAATATCCTCCCACATCTCCTCGGGAATCTGACCATCTAACATACTCATCACAGAGGAAACAAGCTGCATCGCCTGCTGAGTGCAATCCTCCTGCGGCATGTAAGAGGGCCCCGATGGCATAGTCGAGGGTGTGGAAATCGGCGGAGGCTGGAATTGTGTAGACACCCTCTGAGCTCCAACTCCCATCCACCTGGTCCTCCCTTTTTTAGGAAGTCCACAAACTAGATGGCTCACATTATAATTCTGCTCTCTAGTCAGGGGCTCTTGGCTCTGTGTAACAACCTCAGAATACGTGTTTTCCAGAGCTTCCTAGAAGTCCAAAAAATAAATTTAAGAATGCATTGCCACATGAATACATGATTTTAGAATGCACACACACTTACATACTTATACACATGTATATGTGTGTATGTGTGTGTGTGTGTGTGTGTGTGATGTGTGCATATGTATGCATACGTGTGTCAGTGTGTTTAATTCTTATAATAAACAGAGATTTCATATAGATGCATACATACACATCTACATGCATTCAAGAGTTGAAGCTATTATCTCTAATAAATAATTATATAGAACATATAATGATTACATGACTGCTACTTTTTTGGCCTATCATACAGTTTTAAGACTTTGCAAAAGGGACATGACTTTGCTCTTCAACTTGAGAAAATGCTTGACATTATCTAAACTTAGATTTATACAAATCAATATCTTATAGCAGTTTCTACTACATCCTCTAGTGCATAAATGAAAATAAACAGCTTTCTATATCCTAACAAGCAAGCCCCTCATACGAATGGGTCATAGTAACTCGGCTAATAAGATGACCAAAAGAATAGTGCAAACAATAAATTCCCAACATGATAACAGGCTAATAAGAGCTAAGATAATTAGTTAACCTGTATTTTCTTGGCCAATTCTAGCTTTTGTTTCTTAGTCTCATCCTCATCGTACCCCTTCTTAAATTGAACCATCGTTCTCCTGTGCAGTTCTGGTAGTGGGATAAAGGGAGCGTTCTGAGATTTAAAAATATATTTATTAGTTTTATTTATCAAATATTCTAAGAAGCGGAGAGAATATACATAGAAGATTAAAAGACTTTATACCGTTGTCCTACAAAATTGATCCTCAATCTGGGCAAATGAAGTAGTCCCTGTATGATGATCGTATTCTTTTTTCCATCGATTAAGTTTATTTCTCCTACATTTTCCCTTCAACATGAACAAAGAGAATTTTAGTGCATGGTATAATATACAATGGAATATATCACTAGTTTCAGATAAATAACTTGATGATAATTAACTACTATACATATTTACCCGGTGCTCCTCTTGGCCCCACAATATTATAAGTGCAGCTAAGTGCTCAGGCTCAACCCTCTTATCTCGCTTGTATATCCTCTCCCGGTTGTGAGTGAAACAATCAAAGCATTTCTTCTTTATCTCATGTCTCCACTCCCGAAGAGAATGCTTGAACTTTCCCTGGTATCCAAATAAAAATTCCCACCCTACGGGATTGTCTTCGATGTTGAAATATCTCTAAAAAATAAAATATAGTTAAGCATGGACAATTGATAGAATTAAAAAATAATTGTGCTAAATATAAGAATTTACCTAACAATCTCGATATATACTCTCCAGGACATGAAATGGCTGCTCCCAAGCCTCGTAATAGGGATTCACATTATCACTCCTCCGTATCAAACATCCAAGATATGAGCTGAAGTTATTAGCCCATTGTCCGGTTGGAATCCCATTATGTCCCCATCTCACAATTGCTCGGAAACCATCCGGTGGTAACTTTTTTTTAAAGTCACTTCCTTGGCGTCCTTTCTTCTGGTAAAGTTTTTCACCTACACAAAAGAAATAATAGATATATCAACACTTTTATTTAATCAACACTTTTATTTAAGTTCTTATAATTTACTAAAAAAGGAAGAAGTAAAAATTCTGGAATTGATTAAGTTTTTGATCAAACTCACCAAATCTTTGTCTGATTTCATTTTTTGCATCAGACAAAATCTCATCAATCTGTGGGGCCCATTCATCCAATCTTTTTTTCGCAAGCATGTATTTTTCAGTCTGCTTGAGTCTGTACCCCTCTGCACATGCTGGTAAGGGCCCGCGCTCAATCCCAGGAATGTATGCTCGAAGTATAACTGGAGGATCTGCATATGGTATGTGAGCCGGCTCTTCCTCATCCTCACCTATAAAAATAAAAGAAATAAATTATCATTGTGCATATATCATGAATAAAAATACGTAAGTTAAACCAAGTTATACCAGACATCTCTCCTGAACTCGGAGGCTCTTCCTCAGTGGATTGGTCTTGACTGGGGTTAGTTTGGAATAACCTCCTGTTAATATTTTTAGACATCTGCAAGTTAAATAAACATACAAATTAATATAACATAGATGCAAATTGGCTTGACGAAAATAAAAACAATATGTATTGTTGCGATACTAAATTTTTCATTTCAGATCAAGTTTGTAGGCATTTGCAAGCTGAATATACAAAATAAGATATTACATATTTATATCGTCCAAAAGGTAATTGAGATACAATGCAGTGATATTAAAAAAAGTTACATGAAGACCCGATTACAAATAATTGCTGTTTAGCTCCTATTAATGTCTGTGATAATATTTGGAATGTCTGTCCGAGTTGTTGGAGCATCCGTTTCAAACACTACGTTTTGAGGGTACGAGAATTCATCGATCGCTGTATTTGGCTCATTGAAGTTGTTTATATAGCTCTCGTCATCATCTTCATTAGTGGAAGGTTGAATATAAGCCCTAGAATCCTTGTACAAGATAACCCACTCGTCTTTAACTGTAGGATCTTTCACATAGAAACATTGTCCCACCTGAGATGCAAACATTGTAATACGAGACGCAGGCAACTCTAATCGGTCATTTCCGATAATTTTTGGCTGCAGTTCTTCTCTAATGTTCAATGCAGTTAGATCTCGACGAGCTCGTAGATCATCCTTTGATTTAGTAGCATCTTGCAACAGTGTCGACAAAAGATTATCACAAATATTTTTTCCAATGTGCATAACGTCCAAGTTGTGACGTATTTTTAGCTCTTTCCAATAGGGGAGTTGAAAAAAAATGCTGAATTTTGTCCATCCTGAAGGTAATTTTACGACTTCAGCCCCATCACTCACCACTTGTGCTTGTCTCTTTCGTTTTGGTATCCTTTTGTTAATACGCAAGTTTCTTACTCCAAGTAAATCTTCTTTCGAATAGCGCTTCTTTCCAAACCTGACGGCAGGGAACATCTCAAGCAAATGTATAATCTGATCCCCACGTAATGGACGCGGAGCATCTCTCTTCTCAACAGTATCATCAAAAAACTTGCTCCATTTTTTGGTTCTGTACCTGTGTTTTATGTTCAACCACCTTCTATTAAACCAATAACAAAACTTTCGACTGTGATGCAAATAAAGGCCTTTGAATTCTGGACCACACACTGGACATGCATATGTTCCCTTTGTAGACCAACCTGAAAGATTCGCATAGGCTGGAAAATCATTAATTGTCCATAGTAAAATAGCACGTAGTCTGAAAGACCGCTTTGCATGAGTATCATAAGTCATAACCCCTTCAGTCCAGAGTTGTTTTAACTCATCAATTAGCGGTTCTAAAAACACATCTATGTCATTGCCTGGTGCATGCTTGCCTGGTATCAATAATGAAAGTATCATATACGGTTGTTTCATGCAAAGCCAAGGTGGTAAGTTGTAAGGCGTTAATATCACAGGCCATGTAGACCAACCAGAACTCATTATCCCAAATGGATTGAATCCGTCGCTAGACAAACCTAGTCTAACATTCCTGCACTCATTCGCAAACCAAGGAAAAGTTCTATCCATATGCTTCCACGCCTCTGCATCAGCCGGATGTCTGATTTTACCATCATTAGTACGTTCTTCCATGTGCCACCTCATTTGCTTAGCAATGTCTTTATTCATATACAACCGTTTTAGCCTTGGTATTAAGGGAAAATGACGCAGAACCTTTGCTGGAATCTTCTTTTTCGCAAGCATAGACCTTGTTGTCACATGTGTTGAATAATTTTTGCGTTGTACCCACCGTGATACTCCACAAGTTGGACACTCCTGAAGATCTTTGCTATCTTTATAGTAGAGGATACAATCATTAGGGCATGCGTCGATTTTATTGTAATCAAGTCCTATAACAGAAACAATCTTCTTTGCTTTATCATAATTTTTTGGTATGCTGTCTTTTCCATTTGGAATGACTTTTCTCAGCAACACAAGCAACATATTAAAATATTTATCTGCCATTCCGCTAAGAGACTTTATACGCAAAAGACGCAGCATAAATGATAACCTGGTGAACTCGGTGCAACCCTCGTACAGATCGTTTTCATTATCGTCTATTAGTTTCATTATCTGCGCCAGCTCCTCATGATCAGTCATGCTTCCAGCATTTCCTGAATCGTCAGCATCCTCGGCATAATCAGATTGATCTATATTAGGAACTGTTAACATATCCGCGAGCATTGTATGTGTATCATCTATTCTCGTATCATCTATTCTCCCACAAGAAGTACCGGTATCCGCTATCAGTTCCATTTCTTCAAGACATCCTTCCCCATGAAACATCCAATATTTGTACTCCTCATGGAATCCTGATATTAAGTGTTTTTGTAAATCACTTTTATCCGGACAAATCAAGGCGTACTTTATGAATTGATTTATTCCATCTTTATATCGACTATCCCTCCATCTATCAATACGAGGAATATCGATCCATGATTTGTCCGGAACTATCCTCATAGATCTGTATGATATTAAGCATAATTAGGTAATGTGAATTTTTATTAGTAACGTATCAAATTAAAGGTTGTGTGATATTAACTTTCTTCACGACATCAAGGAAATTTTAATTATAATATTCTTGGAGTAAAATCTAACGCAAATATTTGAAATAAGACAATTTAACGGCTGTCATAGGAAATGGACCTATCCCATTAGGAATATAGTAGTGTTTACAACTACCTTTATATACTTTAAGCGTTTTTATTTCTTAAAAATTTCGGCAGCACCTACCCGCAGTTCTCCGAGTACACTGTGCGGATGTTATAATGCGTATCAATCATCGATAATAGATCGATTATAGATCGATACACAAAACAACATACGCTTATTGTACACGGAGAACAATGCGGTACGTGTTATCGAAATTTATAAGGAATAAAAATGCATAAAATATACAAAGATAGATGATACACTACTGTATTCCTAACCTGTACGAGAAGGGGACTCCTCCCCGGATAGATCTAATAATTATTGCATGTATATCATGCTCCTAACATAAATCACGTTATTCTCTTTAGATGTAAAAGTAATTTTCACATCCAACTAGAATTGCGTGAGTTTATATAAGAAGAGATTCACATCCAACATTATTAGACGGGAAACTAGGGGTAACGACTTTCGATTCATAAATCATGATATATAACACAATAAAACTTGTAATTACCACAAGAGAATAAATTAACCAAAAGAGAATAAAGACCCAGAGAGTAAATTAGCACTTAACATTTTTATAATTGTATTGTTCTCGTTTATTGTCATATTCATCACTATACATATCCTCTCTTTTTTATTTATTTACCATATGAAGTCGTATTTTTGTCATAATAGTTTTTTTTAATATTTACAATTTTCTAATGATGGATAATTTAGGATAGTTAAGCATAAATATGATAAAAATAATTGGATGTTTAAGTAATCTCGATACTACCTGTGTAAATACAATTAGTAATCTCGAGGTTACTCATATAAATACACAAACTTCATAGATGCTCGTGTAATTACATATTTTTTTAAAGTATTTTTAATTTTTAAAAGATATTTAGCCCCTAGCTCATATATTTTGAAACGAGTTTTTGAAAAGTTGATACTGTAAATAAGTTCCTTAAAATCAAATTAGTCTTCTAATTTAAATCAATTAATTTAAACTGACAAATTATCTTTTATCACATTCATTCGTAAATTAAATTAGAGGAACTAAATTTGCACCGTGAAACAAGTTGACTTCAAGCAAATATTTACACGATAAACTTATAACCTCTGTTATTTCAAAATTAAAACATCAAGTTGTGACAGCAATGCAATCCAACAAAACGTAAACTTATAAATATCAGCCAGCTTGATCGTTTTATAACTAATTATGTATAATTTCTATACACTAAAATGCGACAATGACCAAAAATTACCGTTTGGATCTCCTGCAATGCAATCCAACAAAACGTAACACTCACTTGGACCTCCTTCACTGCAATCAAAGAAATCAAATCTGAAATTAGAAAAAACAGCAACCTAAAAGCAGGGAAAAAAAAATTTGAAAACCAAATCCTAGAAATCATACGCTGACGGGTCTGCGACGACGAGCTGCCAGGTGACCCACTGTTCTAGTCGGCGGGGGGGATCTGCGACGGCGAGCTGCCAGGTCGACGGTGAGCTCGAAGGTCGACGGTCGACGGGGGGGATCTGCGACGGCGAAGCTCGAAGGTCGAAGAGCGGGAGAGGAAGGTGATGGCGCGGGTGGCTAGCGGCTGAGGTGTTCGGGGAGGTGGCGGTGAGGAGATCGCCGGCGGCTGAGCTGAGAGAGGGAAAATCGAGGGCGCGCGGCGGGCTGAAAAATTAGGGTTTCAGCGAAAAAAAATTCTTCGCCGAAATTTATAACTAATATCGCTGACGGGAACCCCGTCAGCGATGTTTGCATCCCGTCAGCGATGTTTTCATCGCTGACGAGAAGGAATAATCCCCGACGGGAACATCTCTGACGGGGATTCCCGTCAGCGATATAAACATCGCTGACGGGAATTTCCCGTCAGCGATGTTCCCGTCAACGATACCACTATTTCCAATAGTGAGAATGTACCGTGCATAAAAGCAGAAGTTGGCTTATCAAGTTCAAATTTACCCTTGGAATTCTTAACCATCAAACTTGCTTTGGCTAACGGACTCTTAGGCACTGTTTGGCAACCAAAAAAAGTGTCTTATCTAAGAGCTTGTGTCTTATTGACTTGGTCAATAAGCTAGTAGAGCTGTTTAGTGACCAAAAATAGGAGGAGATTATTTTGGAGATTGTGTCTTTTGCAAGTAGCTTTTGGAAAGCTATCTCAAGTAGCGTTTGTCTTTGGGGAAGGAGCTGCCAATTTTTTTCTTACGTTTTTGCCCCTAATAATTCTAATTTTATATCAATAATATTACATGTCCTTTTTAGTCATTTAACAAATTTAAGCTAGTTGTACAGCTACTTTTGCCAAACAGCTCTAGTCAATCAGCTAGTTACACAGCTATCAGCTTTCAGCTACAATTTCACAGCTTTCAGCTAGCTTAACAGCTTTCAGCTATAATCTCGCAGCTTTCAGCTAGTTTTGCCAAACAGAACCTTAGTCGGATAGAAGGTCGACGTAATTCAAAGGAAAAGTTTTATGAGGTTTTCTGTCACTTAGTCTTTCTTAAGACTTAAGAGTATCACTTATAACATAAGGTATGGTTCTTATATATTGATCCCTTGTAAGGTTAACATTACTTGTTAAGTTTATACAATACCAAAAATCCCATAAATAAATACATTCACGTTCTAGTTAGCAAAAGATGTACATGTCTTTAACAATTGGATTTACCTACGATAGTTCTAATGCTTACTTAAGATATAAGTTGTTCTATTTATTGGTGATTAGTTATGAGGTATAGATTCAGTCCAACCCAGCCCGGAAATCCGTCGACGGAGGTAGCGGATAAGGATTTAAGGAGAGGGTTGAGTTAGTAGGAGAATGAGAGGGGAGAAATCTGATCATGGCTGTGATCTCTACGGGGAGAGGCTGTGATCTCTACGGGGAGAGGGTACTTTTGGGTTTTTAGATTTTTTCTCTCTCTCTGAATAAGGGCTTCGACACAATATTGACTTATATTGAGGGCTTAAACATATAGATGAAAGTAAAAAGTGGCTGGAGCACATGAAGTTTTAAAATTTGAGACTTTGACACAAAATTTTCATTATGCTTATTTTTCCCTTTTAAAAATTATATTAAATATATTATTTGTACATCATACAATATATCATATTATTATAACATATTATATTATAGTAATTAATAACATTAAATATAGTTATAATTAATTAGTAATTATAATATAATATATTATATCTACTTCTTATTAACTAAAAGAGAACACTAAAAAAGCTCCTATGAACAGTAAATCTGATGTGGGCCAATCAAACAGAGCCACGTCATACCCTCAAACTATTTTTTTTTGAAAAACCACCAGAACCTCACCCCCCACCCCACGTTTTCTCTCCCCCCACGTCCCCACGTTCTCTCTCTCTCTCTCTCACAAGATGAACGGAGGGCCTTCCAACACAAATAACAAATTTCCTCCTTCTTTTTTAACCGTACACTTCTCAGAAAATCACCACGATTCTCTCTCTCCCTCTCTCAATATTTCTCTCTCCCCCTCTCCTCTCTCAAAAAAACCCTCTCTTCCCCTCTCCCCCTCATGGCCGTTGCCGACTCCGCCAACGCCCTCACCGAAACCCAACCTCCACCGAAGCCCTCGTCGTACACTTCCCAACCATTTACAAAAACGAAGCTTAAAAAAACGAGAAGGTGTATAATTGAAGCGAAGAGGGGAGAGCAACTAGACATCAGATCCCACGCTCTCGAACTCAGATCTGACTCCAGATCCCCCAAAGGTCAGATCTTGGATCCAATTCAAGCCATATCCCTAACCCCTCTCTCTCGATCTCTACTCAGTTTCATCGGTTTTGTTTCAGATTTAGGGTTGATAGAAGAAGGGGGAGGAGATGCTGACGAAATTCGAGACGAAGAGCAATCGAGTGAAAGGACTGAGCTTTCACAATAAGAGGCCATGGATCCTCGCAAACTCACAACTCAATCTCGATCTCTAATAGCGGACTCAGATCCAACAGCCTCCCTTCTCAAATAGTCGTTGGCGATTCATGAACAAAGATGAAGAACAACCGTCCTGGCAGTGAGGAGAACCGCTTCGTTAGGAAACAACGGCGGCGACGACGGTTAGTTCTTCATATTTAATTCTTTTGATTATCAACAGCGACGATTTGTTCTTCATATTTAAATTTCATATTTATTCTTTGATTTTCTGATAAAATTTAATCCTCTAAACCTCAAAAGCAAAACTTTCAACTAAATTTTTATCTATTGATTCCAAAATTTCTGATCACAAGTAGTGATATTTAAGAATTTTTGGCATCTTATGTATTATTAAATTTTGATTTTCGTTTTAAAAAAAATCTGATAAAGTATCATCTTTTTAACCTAAAATTTCTGATCAATTTTCTTATTTTAATTAATTGAAGATGTGATATTCTGTTAATTGTAATTCAGATTTGGAGCTAAAATCTGATGACTGTGTTCGAAATGCAATCAGTTTGCTATACACAAACAATGTGTCAGGGGCACCGATTGTAGAGAATGTTGATTCTGATCTCAGAAAATTTGTCGATGGCGACATTGGTTTCATTGAATTCTCTAGCATGGTACTGTGGTCCCTTGAGGTAAATGAGATATATCAGTCAATTCTTTTTCCATGCAAATATTTTATATCACTCTTCCCTCATATAACTTTTTTCCCATGCCAACTTCTATTTTAAATTTTACAAAATTTTATAAGGAACTCAAGAAAGTTAGAGCAGAATCGAAATCTGACGATGATGGGTTGCTCTCGATGCTAGAACAAAACTCGCAGATTGGACAGACTAAGATATACTTTGTGCTTGATTTTTATGTCTTTTAGTGAATATGGATTTGCTACTGCTTTAAGCTTACCTCAATTAAAAGATTTGTTTTCAGTTCAGAAATGGCTTATGTGACTTGATATATGCGAGAACGATAATTTTGTTATTTATATGGCTTAAAAAATATGCTTTACTATAGAAGAAGGCCTTCAATAAGGTTAAGAAGTTATCCCTTTGATTTTCTTCTTGAAAAACAGAAAATATGACTTTCCAGAGAAAACTAATTATTTATTCCTATTTTTGAAAAGAAAGTTCTTTTTAGATGTGGAAACACTATAAGTTGTCTTCGCATGTTATCCAAATTTGAAGGTGAAATGAAATTTAATGCACCGAAAAGAACCTGAAATTTATTGCATCTAAAAGAACCTCATTATATATTCAATTTGTAAGCAATGTAGAGTCAAGGATACAGACTGTTTGCTTTACATAAAAGTAGTCATTGTAATGGTGTTCAAGCTCAATAAGGGAAAATATAACCTGAATTTTCATGCGAACAATAATTGGGAGTTGGATGTGTGTGTGTGTGTGTGATTCTAATTATCTTTTTTTTTATTCTAAGATATTCACACTCTCTCATTGGGATTCTGATAATATTCAG
>BQKN01036847.1:0-10893 GCA_022839385.1 Asparagus kiusianus
GATGTAGAGTAGATGGGACAATGCGGTTTGCATGTATCCATGGTCGTCCTAACAAAAGATTGTAGGATGTGTCCGCATCTATTATGTAACAGGTCACCTCAGACTTGAGGTCTCCGATTTGACACCTGAGTTTGATCTTCCCTAGGGGCCGAGTGATGTTTGCGTTGAACCCGAAGATGGTTGTCTGGGTAGTGTTCAGCCGATGTATAAGGATTCCTAAGACCTGCATGACCCTGTAAGGCATGATGCTGAGCGCTGAGCCCGGGTCAACTTGTACACGGCTAATTTCCGACGACCTAATGTACCCCGTGTAGTACAGAGGTCTGTCGTGTTTGTATTTAACCTGCACATCTTCTTGAGTAAAAGATATGCAAGGTAAGCTTCTTGCTGCTTGCAGACATTGTCGACAAGTTTGTTCTTCAGAAGCCTCGGGAATTGGAGTGACTTGGGTGATGAAGCTTTCTGTATTCTTTAAGGCTTCAATTAGAGCTTCCTTCGTAGTCTTGGACAGCCTCAAGTGCTCATATAATGTAATTCTGGCCGGTATGTTGGCCAACTGTGCCATGACATTGAATTGAAAGGGAGCACTTGACTCTCCGAGTTTCTGGTGAAGATTTTTGTTGAACCGGACCTCTTTTTGCTTTCCCTTATCAGTCGGCTTTTTCGGTACAGAACCCCCAGCGTCTTGGGGCTGTTCTTCCACCTCCTGAGCGTTCTGGCCATAATCCCTCAAATAAGCTTTTCCTGACCGAGTGCCAGTGTTATCTCCCGGGTATGCTTCCAAGATAATCCTCTCTTCTTCTGAATCAGTGAGAGGTTTGAGGTGATCATCATTTTCAGTAACAGAGGGGCTAATCATGTTGGAAGACTTAGCCTTGCCTCCTTTCTTTTTGGACGAGGTGTTCGTCCACTGTTGGTCTCCCACCAGATCAGGGTGGACCTACATGATTTCTCCCTTTGGGGTAGTGAGGGGTACCAACCCCCTGTCTTTCTGACTATGCAAGTCAGCATTCTTCAAGTGTATTTCTCCCTTATGAATGGGAACGACGCCATTTGCAGTGGTCACCGGTGGGAAGTCGCCGAATTGGACCGCTATCAAGTTGGTAGACACGGTCTTCTACTCGGGCTTCAGAGTGAGCACGTTTACATTTACCAGATTTTGTAGAATGTCTTTGAAGACATAACATTTTCTGGTAGGGTGACCCAGGAACCTGTGATAGCGGCAATAGTTGGGATCATCAACTTTTCCTGCCTCATCCGGTTTCCTGATTTCGGGAAGCTGCAGTTTGTTATTCTTCCGAAGTAGTTGGAACAAGGTGTCCACATGCTCTTCTTTGAATGAATACTGCTTTGGCGCTCTCTGTTGATTTGGCGCCTTGCCTTGCTTAGTAGGTGGTGGTACTCGCGTGTAGTCAGCTGCTAAAGTTTCTTTTCCCTTAGACCTCTGGGCGTTGTGTTGATTGCGTTGTTGATGCGGCTTGGGTTGGGGCTCTTCTTCAGCTTTAACTCGCGCCACTATCTCTTCAGCTTGTTCTCCTTGTGAAACTAGTTGTCTCCAGGAGCGACACTCCGCTACCCCCATCTGAGCAAGGAGCTGGGTCTACAAATTGTGCCTACAAGTTTTAACTAAAGTTGACTGGGTCATACCTGACGGGTACCGCAGTGCTATGCTGCGGAATCTCTCAACATAGGTCTTGATGGACTCTCCTTTCTTTTGTTTAGTAGCGAGAAGAGTCGGGACTGATACCTCTGTGTCGTCCTCGAAGAACCTAGCCAAGAATAGCCTTTCTAAGTCTACCCACTTCTAGATAGACCCGGCAGGCAATTTCATGAACCATTCAAAGGCAACTCCTTTAAGAGTGCCGATGAACAAGCGGGTCAGGATAGCGTTATTTGCTACTACATCTCCAGTCTGGGATTTGAAGTAGTAAATGTGTTGATTTGGCGATCCTGTACCATCGAACGGCTGCAAAGTAGGGGCCTTAAATTTCGGTGGGTAGGGAGCTGTATCCTACTCGGCTGGATAAGGTCGCACAACCCCCTCTTCGCGGAGCTCGCTTCTATTGGCAATTGCATTGAGGCGAGCCTCCAATTCGTCCACTTTAGTAGACTGGAGATGCGGTTCTCTCTCTGTCTCCTTCTCGTTTTCAGAGGAGGATTCCAGGTTGTGAGTTTCGCGATCTGAATGTTCAGTCGCTTTTTGTTTTCCCTTCGAGGTGGTTCTTCGGGAAGATTCAGGTCTTTGGCCTTTTTCAGCAAGGAGCTGGGCCAACATATCCTTTACTTGGAGAAGTGTCTCCTATTGCGCTTGGAGCATGACGTGATGTTCGTCGACTCTCATAGCTAAATCTTCATGATTCCCTGTTGTGTAAGCAGATACTTCACGAGCCACAACAGAGCTGGAAGATTGGGATTCGGCTATTGCCGAGTGTTCATCGTTAGAAGCGACCCCCTTGGCTAACCTCTGGTAGTTAACCACGCGAATAGCTCCTGTACGAGTTCGGGTGTGTTGGTACACCCCTTCAAACTCTTCGCACCTTTCCCGAACAGTCGGGGAATGACTCCTTTGTGATTCTTCAGAACTGGGATCGGAAGCCTTCCCTCTACCTATCACATTTATAGTGACTTCGGGGTATTCGGTCTCGGTCGTCTTCTTTCTGTATCGGCGTTGTCGTTTGGCGGGCCTAACAACGTTTGTTAATCTGTCGAATACAGACTGCCGAGGTGCAGATGTGCAACAATGGCACTCCGAAAGGACTGCCGAGATAAGCCTCTCACATTGGCATGAGTGAGCTTCTTGTATTGTTGGTTTTCCTCTTGACAATAATTCCCGTAGATCAGGAACTTGGGAGGAAACTTTCCCCGGGTGTGGAGGCGGAGATGGAACCCCCTGCCCTTGGGTGGGTGAAATTGGTTCTTGCCGAACGTGGATTTTGAAACCACGCTGGTTTTTCTGAACCTGGCGGACCTCTTGATGATCGCGTTCTTGAAGAGCAACGTGAGGGTCGCGTTCTTGAAGGATAACGTGAGGGTCGCGTTTGGATTTATAGACGTTAGGCCAAGGCCTTCGTTTAAATGATGAAACAGACCCGCGAGGATCATGTTTTGGTTGAACGCGCCCCTGAGGGTCGCGTTTATTTGGTGAAGCAGACTCTTGAGAGTCATGTTCTTTTTGAACGCGCACCTGAGGGCCGCGTTTATCTTTGGCAGCTTCCTTCTGAGGGCTGCGTTTTGAAGAAACAACGCTCCACTCAGGGTCGCGTTTCAGCTGTATCAGTCAAGGCTCGTAATTGGGCTCATTACCGCGAAGCGAGCGTTCTACGCTAGGCTCGGGTAAAATTTTAGAAACACGATCTTCGCGTTGAGCCAACATTCGGCTTTCACGTAAGTGTGCTCGTCGTATGGATCTTCTCCGTCTGCGAGCGGCGTTCTTCTTGGCTTGTTTCAAAGCCTTGGCAGCAGCGTCATTGACATCTATGGAGTTCATCTCCTCTACAGGCCGTTTATGGCCTGAAGCACGTGGTGCTGACGCGGATGTGGGATCATCAACCAGCAGAGCCAGTTTGAGTTCCTGGCCGAAGGAGAGGGCTTTCTTCGGTGTTTCCACAACGAAGTTAATCTCCTTGGAGATCTTGCGGACATCGCGCTTAGCCTTGGGGCTCAGCGATCCAGAGGATAAGGCTTCCTCATACTTTGCTTGATCAAACTCTACGACGAGAGTTTCTACAGTCGTTCCCATGAGGTGGACGTCGGACTGCGCCACCACTTCTTCATCAGAAAAGCTGGTCCCCAGCGGAGTCGTCATCTTTTGTATGTAGGAAAATTATAATGAAAAGAACAAAAAAAATTGAATTGAATTCTTTTAATTACGATTACAACTTGAATACAAAAGAGAAGAAAAGAATTTGGTTTTCTCCTTTGTTTAAAACTGGATTCTTCAAGGTAGCGAAATATTACCTCCTCCCTTGGAAGGGATCTCACTTATTGGCATTTCTTGAGATGTAGTCAATGTGATGCATGGCCTATGCATGACTTTCTTCACCCTTTTCATTGGACCAGGTCCGTCAGAAGTTGTAGTTCTCTCTTGTCGAAACTTAGTATGTACCTCGGTCTCAGTTGCTTGAGCTTGAACTTGGGTGGAAGTTCAGGATCTTTTCCTGTTGGTGAGCCTAGTTTCAAGGGGTACTGTCTCTTCTTCTTCATCGCTCTCATGAACCTCTACAGTCATTCGGTGGGATATGTGAGAACAACTCTCTCTTTGAGAGAGGGTTTCTTCGCAAAATCTTCCCCTTGGAATGAGAAGCAGATAATGTTTCATTTGGAGATTTGGATTAGTCAGAACGATGAGTTCCATAGGCGATAGGTGAACTAACACCCCCTCCTAAGAAAAAGTATGTGGGAGACCTGCAATATCTTCATCTTCGTCATCCCTGGCCGCAATACCTTCATCTCCAGCTTCTTCAGAGGTCCCAACTTCGTCTATCAGAAGATCTTCTTCAGACTCAGCAAGCTTCTTTCTTTTTCCCGAAGATCCATCTTCTGGAACTACTTCGGAGGCAAGTCTTGATGCTCTCTTTTCTGCCTCAACTCTGAAATCCTCTTCTTCTTGGTGGGCGCATTAGCGGCTATAACCCATTTGCAACATAAGAAAGTTGTTTGCAACTAAGGCTCAGTAACAGGAAGGCTAAATTTGGTATCCGTGCAACCGGTTACACTCTAGAACCATGTCCGAGCACCATCAATTAGGCCACCATAAACCTTCAACTTCTTATATAGGTTCCCAATGTACAGTTTGTCGTAAGCAAACTGACGGGCAAACCTACAAGGAAGATAAGGTTTGATGCTACAGATGTTCTTCACCCGGAAAACCAAATAGCTGAGATGGATGTCAATCAACCAGCGAAAACACAATACATCCAAACCAGTCCTATTCTTACTTGGTTCCTCTTCATCAATAAAAATCTCATTATAAGAAACTGAGAACCGAGGGAAACATTTGAAGTACTCACAGCACTTGTGAATTTTGAACTGCCTTGTCACCTCATGTCATTGCCTTGTCACCCAATTACACTCCTCTAAGATTTGTAGTAGAGGAAGGTCCGGATCTGTAACCTCAAGCGCTATCATCAGGTCAGGCCGATGGAGGACGAGCCAAGCCATCAAATAGGTGTACGACAGCTCTATCTTGGAAGTGGGAATCTTGCTTGAGGGCTTACTTCCTTCTTGTTTGAAGGTGGTAGCTAAATAGCGAAGCCCGCTGTGGATGTCGGCAATCATGGCAAGGAGCAAAGAAATCCTGCTTCCAATCACCAATTGTACAGCTGGGTACAAGACTTCAATATGCAGTGCTTCGGAGACTTTGTGAGGCACCACACACTTCTTTAGCCATATGGCTAAGTATCCCGCTAGAAGATTCGCTGGCTTCATCGTCCTCTGAGCATGCTACAAGAAGGTCTCGAACTTTGTACCCCTTGGAAATTTGTCTTCGACTAAGAGGGTGATGTAGGATTGAGCATTAATCTTCACTATCATCTTATTAATGTCATATGGGCTTAAAAGGGAGACTCACAGACCTTGTTCCCTGAAGGGTCCTCAATATTCTTGAACAGATAATTAGCAAATTGCTTCAAGCTAACTTGCGGGAACTTCTTCGGCTTCACATCGATCCCGGCCATAGCAGATTCTTAGTGGTAGGTTAACTCCCAAAGAATGTCATAAGCAATGGAGCTCTTTCATCCGGTTCATCAATTGATAGGTGGTGGGAAAGTATTCTTGATAGGGTATATTCTCCATCGGTAATCCAGATACCTTCATCATTTCATGAAGAGGAAGGCCTAACTCCCCATGCTTAGTGAGAAAAGTGTTGGTATTCGGATTACAAATCTCAAACAAGGCAAAGAAATGATCTACGCTTATTAGGAGACTATACATGCTGGCTCAGATCGAGGTGTACAATCCTTTATCAGCCAATTCCTTACCCTAGCGTCCGAGCACGTAACTCGTCATTCTTGTCCACCATTTATCAGCGGACGAATGGACCTAGCCAAAGCATCTATATCTCTTGATAGGCATCTTCCTACCTAATCGAACGAGATGATTCTTCATAGTGTTGGCCTTTGTCATCAGCTCATTCTGCGGCACACTATCTTATCCTAATAATCCAAGATGAAGCCCACGAATGGAAGTTCGATCACTTGAACCTAGAGTCTTGTTGTCTCTGCCAATGAACCCACAATGTATACGTTCATGGTCTTTAGTCAGACACCGGGACATCTCCCTTGTCACTGTCAAATTCCTGAGTTGTATGAGGGAGTAATGACGAGGAATTGAAGGAAGGAATCAGAAGGCTCCATCATATTCATTTAGCCAATGCTCTGAGCCACAGGAAAGACCCTCGGGATCTTCAACGGAATTACTACACATATAGTTTGGTTTCTTCAGTGGCCGAGTCGATTCCTGATCCTTAGTGAGTGGGGCGTCTGTAATCAACTGACATAGAGTACGATGACTCCCTCACTGCACAAGTTCAAGGACGTCTTATGGGCCATTTGCATCAAATTAAGGAGCCTCCCGGAGTGAAGGTGCCTCGTCAGAAGAAGCATACACGATGCCACTTTGACCAGACACTTTTCTGTCAGAAAAAGCTATGGATGGGAAATTAACTACAAAGAACAAAAGAGAATATATCAGAAACAGTTAAAGAAAATTCATAAGGAAAAAATAGTGAGTTAAACTGATCTTGCAAACTTACGAGACAGAGTCACTGCTTTGTAGTTTGCGAGACAGCCACAACTGTCTCGCATATGCGAGACGGTCTACACTGTCCTGCAAATTGCAGGAAAGTATACCTTATCTTACAAATTGCAAGACAGTGTGAAACCATCCCTCTGGCCTTAGGATGTATTTTAGCCAAGCAAAACACACCTATTAAGAGTTGATCCCCGCAAATGAGGATGTCGGCTCTTTCCGAATGCCTCGCGAAGGAGAGCAAACGAGGCGAAACCCTAATTTTTGAATGTAACAAATGATAAAATCTTACCTCCAAATGACGAGACAACAGGCTCATCCTTCTCATATGGTTGGGCAACAGATTTGCCCTTGGAAGCTCTCGATCTCTTTGGAGACATGGTCGAAATAAGGGTTTAGGCCGAAATCTTGATGAGGAGTTAGGGTTTTGTGGCAAAGTCCAAAGAAAAGCTCAAGGGGACATCAAATTAAGACGCCAAGATTGATTTTGAGCAAGAAGCTAAGGAAAATGGGGTTTGGTGGAAGAAAACAAGAAGAGGATGATCAAATCTTGAAGAAATGCTTCCAAACCCTAAAGGGGTTTTCTCTTTCAACCAAGATTTGAGAGACAAAAGAGAAAAAGGGGTTTGAAAACTTGTTTTACAAGGTTTTGCAACAAATTCGAACTCAAGGAAGCAATAAAACAAGGCCCCAAACCGCCACACCTTTTGCATTTAAAAAGGCAACCCGACAAACGTCTTCTTCGAGCGAGACAGTGTAGACTGTCTCACACAAAGGGCCTCCTCCGGTGGGCATACGATAAGTCCGTAGTCCATCTCCGGTGCATTTACAGCATTCTTTCAACATATACACAAGGTACCCAGGGTGATTATATTCCAAAATTGTCCTTGGGAGTCCAACATACTCATGGTAGTTTTTCATCCGAAATTACCCCTGGGAATTCAATTGCAATCCAACTACGAGCTCTTGATAAAGATGATCAATTCATCGTTAACTCAACGACACAAGCAAATTCAACCTTTCAAACATCAACAAATCAATTCCGGTTCTTGATTTCAACAAATGGTCAACGACGTCACAGTGCAAGAAGTTATGAAACTGAAGCAACTCATTAGTCCTTCTACACAGTCCAACGTTGGACAAAAGCAGGGCCCATCTTGTCCAAAGTGTTTTAGACTCCTCGATAAAATACTGAGGAGACTGAAAACTTTGGAGGGGGTGTTTGTATGTATCAAAAATTACCTATGGGTCACAAACCTAGCTCAAGTCAGAGAGAAGAGGAAGAACGTCATCAGCAAAGTTAAAGAAGATCATCCAACATGAAGGAAAGCAAAGGAGTCGAGCCGAAAATGACTTGGAGCTGTCTCACTGTTGGTGAGACAGTCTCCAATGTCTCGCATATGTGAGATAGTGTGAACTGTCTCGCATATGTGAGATAGTAATGGCTGTCTCACCAACTGTAAGACCGTCTACCAAATTTTCTAACGCTTTTGTGATATTTTTTGGTGTCCACTTGGCTCCATAACTGCTTGAGAAAACTCATTAATATTAATGGGTAGTTTCACCCTGGAAATACACCCACTACCCATGAAAAGTATAGTATTTAACACACTTCAAGTAGTGGGACGGCGGTTACAAAACCCCTAACGTTGTCTTATTTAGGCGAGACAGTAAACATTGTCTCGCACACATAAGACAGTGGCCATCAAGTCATTAACCTTCTATTCGATGGTTATGGCTCCCAATTGCTATAAATACCCTCCTACACACTTTTGCAAGGTACCAAGTGGGCATTTGGTGAACTTTGAGAGCAGGATAGAGTTCTTCATCCACTCCCGAGCATTCTCAGAGTCTTTTGGTGTTTCCTTGAGTTCGAGCATAGACTTGACCTTAAGAAGAGTACTTGTCTTACATTGCTAAGACATTTACTTCGGTTCTTGTTTCCTTGTCGAAAACTTTAAGCCTTCTTCGTTTCCGACTTAGGAACGTTGCTCGGTGGTCCACGGATAACGCATCCCCGACACAGGCAAAGAATCTCACGCAAACAGAGGCTACTGCGTAGGAGTTTCTGTACGTGTTACTAGGGAGCACAATTTTATTTTTCTTTGTTAAGAGAAGAGTTAACGTGTAAAGCTTGTTCTTTTGTTTCTTTTAAACGATTTAATGGAAGCTACAAAGAAAATTGTTCCCGAAGCAAATAGGTTTCTACTTGATATCTCTTCTTCTAGAGAAGACTGCACTATCTTCTAAGAGATCAGAGATCATCAACAGTGAAAGATCCATTGTCTTAGTTGTATCATCAACGGAGTACAAGATTGACGCTCCATCAGCACATGGAAAAGAACCCCAAAAAGTATAATTTTTTTGTTTGATTGTATTATTTTTATTATAGTCTGTGTTAATTACAATACAAAAGACCTAAAACAGGATGGCAATTCCACTGGGGACTTCCTTCTCAACCAATGAGAAGATCGTGTCACAGTCTAACACTAAATCCTTAGGATCTTTTGCTAAGTTGTTGGTCATTGCATTTAACCAAGTGAAGTTAGAAAAATTTATCTTCTCTAACATGTCAACCACGATAATCATTGTAATCTGTTGTAAGATTCTCCATAGTGTGAGAACGGGGTTAAATTTGACCCTCGCCCAAAAGAAGGCAAGCCCCGTCAAATATAGCCCCAGCTTTGTTAGAGGCAGAGTGAACTTTGCTCAGAGTGAAGACAACCCTAACTTTGCCCAAAGAGAAGTGAGCCTCGCTAAAAGCAGCCACAATGTGACTGGAGGCAAAATGAGCTTCGCCCCAAGCGAGGTGTTAGTGACCCTCACCCTAAGTGAAGGTCAGGATGTTCAAACATCTCTCAAGTTTGGACTTCAATCCACAAACCTCTAGGGGTTTGCTTTAAATAATCTTATAACACTCATTATGCTTCCTTGAAAGAAGCCCAAAATGAGGGTTACCCTCCAATCAAATTCCCAAACGGGAAAACTATCACCCATGGTGATTTTAAGTCTCAATCGCAAGTTCAAATTTATGATGAAGTCGCAATTGACTACATCAGTCACAAGTCAAATCAACATCGTCTCAGGCAATGTTCTAATGCCAAAAGCTAGCCCAGTGAAGTTGCTTTCAAGAAGAGCAACCGCCAAATCAATTCCTCGGCCCTAGAGGAGATAGTATCAGAAGTTCAACTGAATTTCGTATGTACATCTCCATATACCAAAGAGTTGGTATTTGCTTGTTTAAGCCCATTCCCCAAACCTTCAAAGTTTAGGGCAAGCAGCGACGGCGGTCTCGCAAGAACAAGGCGACTTTCATCCTTGATCGTCAAGAGTTCACGGTTAACATGATCCGTGTAACCCTATAAGAAGAAGATGATGATGATAGCCCATCAGATCCAATATATTCTTCTGACATAAGGAGCATACTTCCTAAGATCGATGGTATCTATCTCCATAATAGATCGAGACGGGAGGTAGATATCCCTATCGACTACTCTGTCACAAGGATGCCCATTCAACGAGCTCCTAGGGTTTTAACCTAGGAGGAAGGATCTTGCTCAGACTTCTCAGAAAAAACCTCGATCTTTGAGGAGTGTTTCCCTTGGACTTCATCATCATCTCTATTCTTCAGCGAGCTTCGCTTATATCCTTTGAAGAATGATTTGCACAATCAAATGGCAGTAAGCTACTTTCTACGTTACGCTTAATTGATATTTAATATCTTGTATCAAACTTATTTTTTATGGCGCAGTCAAGCTAAAGATGAATTGAAGGTTAATGATGCACTCAAGCCGCGGTTGAATTGAGTAATTGGTCACTAAATAAGGGTAGGATTACTCGGGTGTGAAGACTTTAGGTTAGACAAGTAGTTTGGAAGAAACTAGGGTTTTGGTTAGACGAGTAGTTTAGAAGAAACTAGGGTTTAGGTTAGACGAGTAGTATAGGTTAAACGATCAAATACACTGTCAACCGGATATATAAAACTTAAATGTTATTTGTACATGTATTTTAAAGAATCCCCCGCCAAATACTAACCTGAAATGTGCCATAAAACGATCAAATACACTATCAACCGGATATATAGAGCTTAAATGTTATTTGTACATATATTTTAAAGAATCCACAGCCATATATATATATATATAT
>BQKN01036859.1:565-11818 GCA_022839385.1 Asparagus kiusianus
CACGTGTTGACTTTTGTCGCAACGCGCTGTCCGGCGTTGACCTAAGGCTACGCGTTGACCGGCGTCCGCCTTAGGGTTTCAGAATCGCTTGGGTTGACTTTCGTCGCTACGTGTTGACTTTCGTCGCCACGTGTTGACTTTTGTCGCAACGCGCTGTCCGGCGTTGACCTAAGGTTACGCATTGACCGGCGTCCACCTTAGGGTTTCAGAACCGCTTGGGTTGACTTTCGTCGCCACGTGTTGACTTTCGTCGCCACGTGTTGACTTTTGTCGCAAAGCGCTGTCCGGCGTTGACCCAAGGTTACGCGTTGACCGGCGTCCACCTTAGGGTTTCAGAACCGCTTGGGTTGACTTTTGTCGTCACGTGTTGACTTTCGTCGCCACGTGTTGACTTGCGGAATCCATCCATATCTTCATCCGTCGGCGAAGAATGTATATTTTCAGAGATAGGGGGGTTAAAAATCCATTCGAGGAATCAGAAAATCCCTCGGGGGAGCAAAACGCCGTGCAGGAGGTCAACACCCGGGTAAAATACCCCAGGGTGCCTCGGCATTGCCGAGGCACCCATGGGGTGTCTTGTAATATGTGGTCCCCCCTTCCCATTTGTCCTCTTGTGCATTTGTACATGGTCCCCCCCTCTCCTCCTTCATTTGAATTTCAAAAGAGAGAAGGCCTTCCCTCAAAACCGAACCCCTCCCCCTCATTTTCGGTTTTCTCCTTCTTCCTCCATAAACACACTTCCTCCATTGGAGAACCCATCGATCCTTGGAGAGATTTGGATATTTGGCGGGTACCCATTTGTCGGAATCGCATCCTCTCCCAAACGAGGGCTTCAACTTGCGTTTCCGAGCCCGGAGGAGTCTTGGGTAAGATCCCTCTTCCATCCTCCTATTCCTTTTAAAATTTGCATTTTTATGCTTGCAAATAGGCTAGGGGTTATGTATGTAATATACTTTGGGGGGTTTGTTGCAAAGAGCCGAAAATTTTGGGGGTTTTTGTGCAAAATGGTGATAGCCGAAATTTGAGGGGCTTATTCGCAAAATGTGGCTGAAATTTTGTGGGGTTTCTTGTGTCAAGATGGTCTGAAATTGTGGGACTTGGGTTTGTGCCCATTTGATGAAGAAATGGGGTGCTTTATGCAAAAGGGTTAAAGGAATTGTTTGGAGGGGTTTATTTGCAAAACAGCCCATATAATTTTCTGGGGTCTAATTTGCAAAATGACCACGAATTTGGGGCTGAAATTCAGAGAGTGTTGACCCCAAACTCCTGATCGAATTTTTGGTAAAGGCACTTGGATGCAAAACCAAAAGTTCGAGGAGGGGCTTTTATGTAAAATTGACCAAATTCTGCAAAAGGACTTATTTGCAAAATTTGATCAGAATTATAGGGTATCGGGACGTTAGATGATCAAGTATAACGACCACGCCCCGAGTCACACGTGTCCTTGACCTGAATTTGGCCTTGAGCACGGGGGGTATTTTGGGTATTTCGCCAAAATTTATCGCGAAACGACGATTATCGTTTTGCGTGCACGAAATTCGTAGGTTTAATTATACTTCAACTGTAAAATCCTATTTGTTTATAGGATTTCAAGTCTAAGTGCTTAATTTCCCGTTTTCGATATTTCGTGTATTATATGTTGTACCTGATGCACTGCTTTTCACTGCAGATTTGTGATGTCTTCCCGTCGTGCTCGGTTTTCCAGGAGTCGCTCCCACTCGCAGCACAGCGAGGAGGAGGCTCCCGCTGTATCTTCTTCAGCGACTTATTTTTACGGGGGTGAGAATTTTATACTTTCTGTATCCCGGATTGACCTCTCGCGGGTCATGAAGGAAGAACCGATACCCCTCGTGCGGGGGTTAAGGTCTGTATCCCGGATTGACCTCTCGCGGGTCATGAAGGAAGAACCGATACCCCTCGCGCGGGGGTTAAGGTTTCAGACTTGTTTTGCTTTAGCCAATTCAAGTCTTCGGATATATCGGGGCGATCTCGTGTCGTCTTACACCTTACAGGTCGGTATATATTATCACGTGATGATACGTACCGTCCTCTTGGTGTAGGACGCTCGAAATCGTCACTCCGGTTATCCCGCGAGTAATCTTATGACATGAATTTTCTGATTCCATCTTCCTGCTCTGTTGCAGTCGATTTTCCCGCTGGTAGTCTCCCTCACCATGCCCCTACCGGTTGTAGCAGGGAAGTGTTCTCTTCAGCTTCCGCTAGGCAGATCATCGATCCCCTTCCGCAGTTTGGCCATGATCGTTCAGACGAATTCTGTCGTCTGATAAAGGAGGGAGGGCGTCACTGTTTACGCCAACTTATCACCGATGCTCCCCTCACCGCAGATGCTACTTCTACTGAGGCTCTAAAGAAGCCAGATTTCCTGTTCGGGGATCGTACCGAGGATCCTGCCGTGCTGACTCTTGCAGAGGAGCATTGGCTAACCCTTGACGAGGGAGCTCTTTTATATATTCCTTCCATCCCTCGCCAGTGTTCTTTTACTCTCTTGGAGAGACAGGCTGTGGGGCGACAGATGTCCTGGTCTCTTACCAGTGCTGCTGTCCACATCCAGTGCGGATACATTTCTCATCATAAGAGTCCTGGTTCTCTGGGGTATCAATCCATTTGCGGTCTTCGCCCCGAGATCATGGGTCTCGACACCGCACCTCCAGGCGAGGTGTCGGCGGCTGCTCTTACCGTGAAGAACCGTCTAGCTCAGCTTGGAAGACAGCTACCTCCACTGGATTACCGATGCTACGGTTGGGCTTCTTCGCCGGGCAAGGGGTGGTGGACCCGTATGACCGGCTATGTTCTGGGAAGGTGGGAGAGGGATCTGAAAGATAGTGGGTTATATGCGCCCATACGAGCTACCATGTACGGGATCCCAGTCAGTTGCCGCCACTTTTTGGCACTGTTAGAGACATACATGCCTGATAGCAACACTTTCCTCACAAGCGGCGGGGAACTAGGGCTGGCTCTTCATGAGATGCACCAGGTTTCGGGCCTTCCGATGGGGAATTGCCCGTATCAGGAGTACTTTCCTTCCAACCAGCAGTTGGCTTTGCTAAAGAAAGATAGCCCTGATATGTATGACACGCTTTGGGATCTCACATGTCACTACCATACCTCACTGCTCCAAACTTCTGCTCCAGCTAAGACGAAGAAGAAGATCAGCTTGAAGCAGTTCGCCGTTTATTTGTTTCAAAACCTGGAGGGTGATTTCGTTGGACCTATCCGTGAGTTGGATGTCTTGGACTTCACCACTATTAACGAGCTGATGGAGAAGAATGAAACTCAATCTTATACTATTGCCAGCGCCGAGGGAGCTTTTCCCGCCGGGACCACGTTCCGTTCTTTCCTCCGTTGTGCGCAGAAATCTATAGAGCCTCGGTCTCTGTTGGCCGGCTACCTCGCACTCTGGTTGAAGAAGTGCGTTGTGCCATACCAGTCTTCGGATGACTTACCAGTCGAGGTGCTCTTCCCGGCAGTCCAGCTAGCCTATGGGCGGGAGTTGTCCTTGCTTCCAGCGATGGTGGCCAGCATTCATTGCGGGCTCAGGGGTGTAGTTCGTGTTCTTACCCATGTGGGCTCCAAGCCCTCGACCGAGCTTACCTGCCCGAAGGTTGAGCTGCCTTATGCTTATCTGATGGCATGGTTCGTTCTACACCGGCCTGACATGATGTCAGCTCCCCGCACCGTTGACACCCCTGTTCCTTTCCTACAACTGTTGGAGAGGAGTAGGTGGCTTGGGAAGAAATTTGAAGATGTGCAACAAGAACTTCAAGTTCGTCGGAACTGGGAGCTCTTCAAATGCTTTCCTCACTTTTCTGGACGTTATGGCGAGGAGTTGACTGATATGGAGAAACCCCGAACTAACCGGACTGCTCTTGACGTCGGTTGCTTCCGATGGCTGGTAAACATCCGCATCGGGTATCTTGTCCTTCGGGTGAAGAACCGTTGCCATATCGAGCCTTACTTTCCCTGCCGTTTCGCACGTCAGTTCGGCTACGACCAACTATATATTGGGAATCCGAGCCGTGGTTTACAGGTTAAGGGAGGGCTTGTCGACGGTATACGAGCGTGGTTATGGACCATGGTTGGTTGCACCGGGGCTCAATTTGCTCTTCCTTCGTATAAGCGCAAACCGATGATCACCTTCCTTAGCTGCAAGTGGTTCCTTTCTACCTATGAATCCATAGGTGTGAAGAGCCTTTCGGAGTTAGAGTCTGAGCACTTGGTTCAGGCTGCTATGACGGCCGCTCGGAAGCAGGGGAAGAGGCCTGCTCAATCTCCTCCTTCAGGCAGAGTTGATGGAGAGCACCTTCCTGCGGATGGCGATGAAGCTTTTGAGGAGGAAATGGGCATAAACACCGACCAAGTAGAACTTGATGCAGGTTTGTCATGCTTCTTGATTTCGCTTCTCCTCAACCTTGGTACGTGAAATAATCCTTGTTGTTTCAGGTGGATCGGCCGATGACCATGAACCTCTCGCCTTACGTCGTGCGAAATCCAAGTTTGGTGGACAAACTTCGCACAATCGTCCCGTCGGTTCCCAGAGGGGTGGTCCTTTGAAAAGGAAGAAGGTTGCCTATAGACCTCCTGTTGATCAACGCTCTCATGGAGTAGATTCCGGAGGCTTTGCCGACAGGGAGGAAGGTAACCCTCCGTTACTTTCCATATTTTGACATGATTTACCTTCTGGGATTCATAACCGTACTTTATGTTCCAGGGTTGCTTGAAGAGGGTGAACTTCCATTGCCTCCTGCATCCCCTGGCCCGGATAACATGGATTGCTTCGTGCAGCAGATGTGCGACGCCCTTCATGACGGTTCTCTGGGCATCGATTTGAACATTGATCTTGGGCCAGAGTATAGCGTCGAGCCCACCGCTTCTTACTCAGGTATACCTGCATCCGATAATATATCTTTTGATTACAGGGAAAGAGAACTCGACTGAGGGTGAATCCTTTCATGATGTAGGTTTTGAAGACCAGGGGAATGCCTCTGCGCCGAGTTTCTGCGGTCCTGACGCTGGGCTGCTAGTCGATATGCTAGCTGAACAGGCCGCCAGAGGAACTGCGGGACCGCCCTTTACGAGCGATACACTCACAGGTACATCATCAGCCACCAGGACTGATTCTCCTTTGACTACTGGCCCTCCTCGTGTTGCAGAAGATGATGGACTTGCAGGTATGCCGATGATCTTATCACCCTGATTCTCTTTATTCGTCTAAATCTCCATTTTGACTAATAAAGAGGTATAACTGTAGGACCAGGCGTTGTGCCTGATGCTGCTGCAGTTTCCGGGGCTGATAGTTTGCCTGAGAGCCATGTCTCTTTGCCACAGCCAAGAGATACGACTGATTTGCCTGCAGGGGTCGATGCACCCTCCATGGCTAATCCTGCTGTTATCTCAGAGTCTGCCGTGCCTCCACCCGAGGGAAGTTCCGCCAGTACAGGTATACTTCGAATTTCCTCTCGGGTTTCCTTGTCGTATTTGATAATCTCTTAACTTCCCCATTGTTGTTTGCAGGAGCTCGATCATCTCTTCATGAGTATGTTCGCGTCCTTTTGGCTGGTACCGATCCTGAGAAAGAGATTTTTCGCGCGGACCTCAACTTCTTCACCGCCTTTTATAATGGCATGATTGAGAAACTTCTTCTCCGAGGATACTGCTTTGACCAGTTCAGGCGTTCCTTTTCTCGCCACATGCTGATGATGAGGGAAGAAGGATACCCAGAGTTGGCTGATTCCTTCACTGCTGATTTTACTGCTCTGGAGTCAGAGGTTCAAGAATTGAGGGATTTGAAGGCTGGTGGAGCTTCTTCTTTCATGTCCTCTCAGATGGAGGATAGAATGACTCAATGGCGTGACTTGAGATCTTCCATTAGCAGCGAGCTCCGTTCACGCGAGCACTCTGTTGCACAGCTGATGGTCAACCTAGCGAAGAAGGACACCAGCAAAGGCGAGTTACTCAGCTCCCTAGATTCTACTCGTGCAGAGATAGCTAGGCTGAAGGAGGCATTGGGACGTGCCGAAGAGTCTGCTGCTATAATCACCGAGGACCTGGTTGGATTGGAGCGCTCTCGCGAGTGGACGCTCGACAAGCTGGGATCAACACAGGAGGGATTGATGAAGCTGCGAACTGAAGCCGCTGAGGTCTTGAGCAGTTCCGAGGATTCTGTCCGAGCTCGCGTGCAGGCAGAGTTCGAGCAGAGCTATATGGACAGGCTTTCCGGTTTAGAGTCTCACATTCTTAGTCGTCAGCTGCCTTCGGGTTGACGGACTTGTTGTTGTATGCTTTTGTCTTGATCTTTTATGAGAGACTCCTTATTTGCTTCTTTTTACATGATGTTTCTTGATATGCCGTGGTGTCTTCTTTAATCGGTAAAAGACTAAACCGGCTATACGTGTTAGGTATAGACTTTGGGATTATTGGCCAACCCCCAGCCCTCAACGGGTTTGACTTGCCTTTACCGACTACCGTTTGAATCGGGCTAGCATGCGGATTATCTGAATCCGTTCCGCATGTAACGTTGCGCTAAGAAAATTGCTTCTCTTAGACTTAGTGCTATGATTTTGAATACATAGACTTCGTCTTTCTCACGGGAAAGACTACCCGGCAACGCGTATTAGGCGCCGACTTCATCCCTGTCTTTTCTGAAAGCAAAGGCAAGGGAAAGGTGAGACTGGAAGTGGGATTTCCACTCCGAGAATCAAAAAGATTCGGATAACCCTAACTATCGTAAGGTTTGGTTATCGAATCGAAAGGTTCGAACGACCCTAACTGTCATAAGGTTTGGTCATCGAATCGAAGGTTCAAACGACCCTAACTGTCGTAAGGTTTGGTCATTTGACTCTGAAGAGGAAGAATTTTATATTCTATCTTCAGCAGGAAAGGAAACTCGAGGTGGGATCTCCACCCCCAGGATCCGACAGGTGAAACTAGAAGTGGGATCTCCACTCCGAGAATCGAAAAGATTCGGATAACCCTAACTGTCGTAAGGTTTGGTTACCGAATCGAAAGGTTCAAACGACCCTAACTGTCGTAAGGTTTGGTCATTTGAATTGAAAGTGGACCTCTCGTTCATTGGAGGAATCGAGAGGGGATTTTGGTTGTGGTCCTAACTGTAGTAAGGTTTGACCAAGTGGGGAGTGTGAGAATGATCATAACCGAAAGAAGGTTTGATCACTCGATTTGTGGACCTCTCGTTCATTGACGGAATCGAGAGGGGAATTTGGCTTTGGTCCTAACTGTCATAAGGTTTGACCAAACTGGAATGGTGTGGTGGAGACTATGAGTAGTCAGAAACCACTGAAAGTTCTGCGAGGGGAGAATCAACGATTAGATCTCATCTCAGCAAAAGAGTGTTTGTGAGAGTTAAATTCTGACAAACAAGAATATTCGGAATTCGAATATTGATTTCTTGTTCATCAGCGATCAGGTTATCCCTAAGAATACCCCGATGTGGTATCCTTCCGGGAACTTCCCGGTACCTCAATTCTTCTGAGGATACTAAGGATAGTATCTCTTCAGAAATTTGCCATTTATTGGCATCATGAGCCGGTCACCATCTTTGGTGACTAGGCGATAGGCGCCGTTCGAGTAAACTGTTTCTACTACGAACGGTCCTTCCCATTTGGGTTCGAATTTGCCTTTCTTCTTGGAGTTAAGGATCATAGGACGTTTCTCGGTTAAGACCAAGTCCCCTTCCTTAAAACTCCTTTGTCGAACCTTTTTGTCGAAGGCTCTAGAAATTCTGGCTTGGTAAAACTCAATATGCTGCTGAGCTTCCAGGCGCTTTTCATCGAGCATCCCGAGTTCTTCGAGGCGCTTCTGATGCTGTTCTTCGGTCGTCATCTGGGTTGCGAGAGCGATCCGAAGAGATGGAATTTGAATTTCCAAAGGGAGAACGGCTTCGCATCCGTACACCAATGAGTACGGGGTTGCGCCAGTCGGTGTACGTATCGTGGTACGATAGGCCCATAGAGCTGCTCCGAGCTTATCATCCCAATCCCGCTTGTTATTTTTCACAAGCTTTGACAAGAGCTTTATGATAGTCTTGTTGAAGGCTTCAGCTAACCCGTTTGCTGTGGGGTTATAGGCTGTTGACGAGATGTCCTGAATTTTGAACTTTTCGCAGAACCTTATGAAGGCGTTGCTGATAAATTGAGGACCGTTGTCGTGTATGATTCGCCTTGGAACACCATGCCTGTAGATGATATGGTGCTTTATGAATGCAATAACGTTGCTCGTCTTGACTTCTCTGAGTGGGACTGCCTCAGCCCATTTGGAGAAGTAATCAGTGATCGCCAGGATGAACCGATCGCCTTTGACTGATGGGGGGTTTATAGGACCAACAATGTCCATTCCCCAGGTCTCGAACGGCCACGACGTAACCGAAGGATGTAGATGTTCCGGAGGTTGATGCATGTAATTCGCGTGTACTTGACACGCGTGACACTTCCGAGCATATACGATTGCCTCATGCATCATAGAGGGCCAAAAGTATCCCATTCTCCTGATGCGATCATAGAGCTTGGGACCAGGTTGGTGCGCGCCGCACTCTCCTTCATGTGCTTCTTTAAGCACTTCTTCAGCTTCTTTGGTTGATAGACACCGTGCCAGCACGCCATCATACCCCCTGCGGTATAGCGTTCGATTCTCTGTATTATAGTAGAATCTCGGAGCTCTTCGTCTGATCGACTCTCTCTCCTTCACGTCTTCTGGCAAGATTCCATGCAAGACGTAGTCGATGATGGGGAAGCGCCAATCTCGGGGTTCAAACTCAGCCTGAGTTATGTGCACCTCCTGGGCCTCTTCCTCCTTGCCATTTTCATCATGAAGTGGTACTAAGGGTTGGTGCGTTCTTACCGTAACAAATTGCTCTGTTCCGGGAGGCTGTGCCAAGGACACAGCTAAAGCTGCTAACGCATCTGCATAGGTGTTCTGCAGCCGCGGAACGTGCTCGATGAAGAATCCTTCAAACGACTCCGCTAGCTCCACTGCCATCTTGTGATAAGGAATTAAATCCTGACTTCGGACTTCGTATTCCCCTTGAACTTGTTTGACGATTAGTTGAGAATCACCGAAGGCTTCGAGATACTCAACCCCCAGCTCCCTGGCGAAGTTGAGGCCTATAATCAGTGCGTTGTATTCTGCCACATTATTCGAGCATGGCTCGGTTAATGAGTAGGCTCGAGGCATCACATGTTTTCCTGGAGAAACCAAGACCACTCCAACTCCGGAGGAGACCTTCGAACATCCAGAAGTACCTGCGGCATTAGCTGCTCGTGAAGCGCCGTCGAAGTACAAACGCCACACTTGTTGGTGTGAAGTTGCGTTGACTTCGTGGGTTTCATCAGGTAGATCGTCATATATCTCGGCGGCGTCCGTCGTTGGATTAGATGCCAGGAGATCGCAGATGGCCTGTCCTTTTACTGACTTCTGCTGTTTGAAGTGCAGATCATATTGGGACAAGAGTAAAGCCCACTTCGCTAATCACCAACTCATAGAAGCTGGTTGGGTCATGAACACTCGGACCGGGTTAACTTTGGAGATGACATAGATGGTCTGTCCGACCAAGTAATGCCGCATCTTCTGGATGGCGAACACTAAGGCGAGGCATTCCCTCTCAACCATGGGATATCGAGATTCTGCGCCTACCATGGTTCGGCTTAAGTAATATACTGCTTGCTCGTGACCGTTATCGTCATCTTGTGCAAGCAATGCACTTAATGAGTGGCTCGTCGCCTTGACGTAGATCAAGAACGGTTTGCCCGATTTCGGTGCAACGAGTACGGGAGGTTTCGAGAGATACTCTTTAATACTCTCGAATGCCTTTTGACAAGCATCGTCCCATACGAATGACACGCCCTTCTTTATGAGCCTGGAGAACGGTTGGCATTTCCCCGAAAGGTTTGAGATAAACCGACGGATATATGCCAATCGCCCTTGCAGTCCTCTGAGCTCCTTGAGGTTCCTCGGAGGTTGCAATTCATTGATCGCCTTTACTTTATCCGGGTCGATGTGAATACCTTTGGTGGTGACGACGAATCCCAAGAATTTTCCACTAGCCATTCCGAGGAAAGACTTGGTAGGGTTCATCTTCAACTGATGGGCCCGCATCAAATCGAACATGGTCTTCAAGTCTTTGATGTGATCTTTCTTATCACGGCTTTTCACGACCAGATCGTCCACGTAGTACTCGACTGTCTTTCGGAGATGTTCCTGAAAGATTTTCGACATAGCTCGCTGATATGTAGCACCTGCATTCTTCAAGCCGAAGGGCATGACTATGTAGCAGAAGACACCGAGAGGCGTTCTGAATGCGGTGTGCTTCTCATCATCTGGATGCATCTTTATCTGGTTGTAACCAGAGAAACCATCCATAAAGGACATCCTCTCAAACCCACACGTGTTGTCGATGATAACATCCGTGATGGGGAGAGGAAAATCATCTTTTGGGCAAGCAGCATTGAGGTCCCTAAAGTCAATGCATATCCGGATCTTCCCGTTCTTCTTTAGGACCGGAACAATATTGGCAAGCCATTCGGGATGTTGCTCTTCTCGGATAAAACCCGAATCGATGAGCTTTTTGACTTCAGCTTCGATTGCTTCCATCATTTGCGGACGAAACCGTCGTTGTTGTTGCTTGACTGGTTTGACATCCGGTTTAATGTTGAGACGATGCACCGCTACATTTGGATCGAGACCTGGCATGTCTTCATAATTCCAGGCGAACACGTCGATGTACTCCCGGATAAGAGAAATCAACTCTTCCTTCTCTTCAGGTAAGAGGCTATCGCTGATGAATATTGGCTTTGGATTCTCCTCGGTGCCCATATTCACCTGAACGACTGGGTCTTCGGTAGGAGGCTCTCTCTGCTCGAACCGGTCGCCATACTGCATGTTTAAGTGATGTACCCACGGGTCTTCCCATGTCGGCATCTCATCATCTTCCTCCATTGTCGCTGGATCGACCGTAGTCATGTTCGATATTAGCTTCTTGAACACTTCACCAAGACTAGCGTCGGAATCCCAACCCGAAGAGTCGGAAGAATATCCCTTCCTAGTCTTGTTAGCAATCTGGTCGATGATTTGCCAGCCACACTCATCATCTGATGAGACGTAGCCTAGCCCTCTTTTGTGGCGATAGTAATTATCGGGTTTTCCCTTCGGTACATAGGCCATCCGGGGTGGAACCCGTGGACCTCGACCAAAGAAAAGACCCTCTCCGATCTTGAAGTCATA
>BQKN01036973.1:415-10510 GCA_022839385.1 Asparagus kiusianus
TATCTTGCTAGTTCTAAACCCAACAAGGGTTTTTTACATGCACACTTATTAGTTCTAGTTTCTATTATCCTAGTTCTAGCTTGTATACAGCCAGTTCTAGCCCACATCTATATTAGTTCTAGCTAGTTCTAGCACTAATTCATCTTAGTTTTAGGCTCTTGGGAACGGAGAAAAGCTCCTCCCACCTCTGATGGAGCCCACCGAGACACCCCGACGACCTCGGTAACCTCCTCCCACCTCCGGTAAGCCCGGACAGCGGCGAAAATCTCCAAACAGCGAAGAACAAACCCGAACGGCGAGAAATTGTACTGTAGAAAACTATAGTTTTGTGCCGACTTCGCACGCATTTTCTGACCACCTCCAATCTCCGTTTCCACCGATTTCTTCTTTGGTGAGTTTCCCTACGGGTTGCATATCACTTCCAATTTGTATCACGCTCTAACTCATTCTCTATCTCTCTCGGTAACGTCTAAAACATCGCTCGACGGCAGCAGCGAGCAGAAAACAGCAGCTCCGTGCTGACTTCGCGGGTGTTTTACGGCCACCTCCGGTCTCCGTTTTCACTACTTTCTGTGCTTGTGTGTAGCCCTTTATATTGTCTATCACACGGTATCTTCCTTTCATTTGAGCTCATTTTCTACCTCTCGTTATATTGCTTCGAATATAGTTCGACGGCACCGTGGCAATTTCATTCATAGAGATACATTAATACACATTTTCGTTCTTTCTTAATTACGGTATTTCTCTTCATTCCCCTTCTACTCTACTTCTCCTTACCTTTCTTTTTTCTTTTTTTTTTCTTTTTTTTCTTTCCTTCTTCTAGCTAATAGATTAATGCTCTGTGCGTCTCGGCCTGGTAACTAAAAAAACATCCACAACAGAATCGATCACAATTTGCAAATACAGAAGCTCATAAGGATAAATCCACAGTCATGTGAGAAATTAAAAACGTAGATATATTGTCAACATGAACCCTCAATTAATCAAAGTCATCTCAAATAAAAAAAAAGAAAAGTAATGTCCAAATCTCAACGGGTCACAACAACATCATCATTTACTGTAAATATCAATCTCAGAAACCAACCTACTCATAGCATCATCTTCTTAAATTCATCAAAGCATAAAACACCATCTCCATTAACATCATACATTCAGATCATCTCCCTGCACTCCTCAACGGTCTTTAATTGCCCAAGCTTTTCGAGTGTTTTTCTTAAGATCTGTGGCGGCGATCTACGGCGGGGGAGCGGTGGCGATCTACGGTGATGAGAACGGGCGGAGGAGGGGAGGGGAGGCGGCAACGACGACGACGAGGAGGGTGATGGCCAGGACGATGAGCTTGAGAAAGCTCTTAGTTTTAGAGAGAGGTGAGAGAGAGAGAGGAGATGAGAGAGAGAGAGATGATATGAGTGCTGGGTCAGAGAGATTAATGAGAGAGGATAAGGATAATTTGAGGATTTTAGCTTAGCTGATATGTAATAATTGATAAAAATGGACTGCAGTACAAAGTGTCACACTTCAAGGGGTTGATCCACATGGGAGAAACTATGAGGGGCCTCGTCACATGAAGTTTCTGCTTTTGGGGCCTGGACACATTTTTCCCGAGAAACAAATATATTAGCGTAATCAAAGAAAAATGAGTAACAGTTGATATTCTAAGGCGATGCAATGAACAAACTTGACACTACTTAATGAAATTCATATATAAAGTTTTCAAAGTAATATATGAATAGGTGCATCATTAATTCATGAAGTATGTTAATTTTAAAATTTGCACATAATAGGAGGAAAAATAAGAGGCTTTATAGTGCCTCAAAGGGTACAACAATATCAATAAATCGTGCTTATTGAACTTGTTAGACCCTAGAGGGGGTGTGATTAGGGTCTTATGCTAATCTAATCCGATTAAATGCTAATTAAAATTAATTAATAAGTTATCCTAGCAAGTGTGAAATACGATAAGAATATAAGCTAGGATAAGCAATATGAACAATGAGATATATCCTATATGATAGAAATATATGCAAGGATATATAAACAACACAAAGGTAAATAATCTAAACAAGATAGTGGATGAAATAAATGAGCAATGCACAATTGGAGATATAAGATAAATGTAAAAACAAATACGCCAAAGACAAACTCAAACAAGCAATATGATCAGGGAGTTCGGACCTTCCGTCCTACGTCTCCGCTCCCCACTCCCGGGGAGAAATCCACTATCACAACCGGGTTTTCTACGCTCACCCGAATAACGTTTACACCTCACAGTATCGGTTTTCAACGCTCACCGATCAACGTTCACTCCTCACACTCGGTTTTCTAGTTCATCGAAAACTTTACAATCTCGACACACTCGGTTTCTAGCTCACCGAAAACCTTACAACACTCACAATGTAACAAATATAAATTTGTTCTCTCATACAAGGGGAGAACTCAATTAAGCATAACTCAATGTTACAATCTCTCACAACCCTAATATACTATGTATGCAAATACAATAAGCTCAAGTGGGTGTGTGTAACAATGAGTAAAATCAAATCTAAACTCAATATAAAACTAGCTTTAATAGAAATGATAATCAACAAATAATTATAAATAAAAGCTAGAGCTGAGTTTAGGAAAACTTCTCTAGATGACAAGAGAGAGAGAGAGAGATGGATTGAATGCCCAAAATACAATTGATAATCTCCTCAAGCACTTGTAAAACTTTCTTCATAAACCAAACCCTTAAACAAGCTTAAACTCTTTTTAAAACTCTTTAAAATATTCTCTTGTTGTATGTAGAGCTGAAGGTAAAAGGGGGTATTTATACAAACCCCAAAGCCAAGAGAAAGCTAAGAAAAGACCAAAAAACCACACTGCAACGGCTCTGAAAACTAGCCGTTGGGACTGATCTGACAGAGCGGCGGTCGACGGCGTGCAATAAAAAACCAGCAGAAAACTCCAGAGAGTTCGACGGTCGACCGTGGCGGTCGACCGCGAGAAATTTTCAGCCGACGGTCGATCGTGACGGTCGACCGCGAAAGTTTCTACTGCACACTATGCAAAGACTCAGGCGCGGTCCACCGTGGCGGTCGACCGTGAACTGATACATGAAATACAGGTTTTGAAAAATTGTTTGCTGATTTTAAAACACTGTTTAAAAATATCAAATAAATTCTAAAAAATGTAAAACTTTGGGGAATGATTGTAGACATGATAATAAACATGCTACAATGACTGGTTTCCAAAAAGGACTTCCCAAATGAAAAATATCATCATTTTATAAAATAGTCCAAAACACGAAAATATAAGCATATGAATTTTGATATTTTGGCTAAACCATGTTTTGAAACTTTGCACAATGATTATGTAGACTTAATAAAATATGTATATGATTTTTGTTAAGTCTAAAAACTCAGACTACAATATTTTTACAAATACAATAGAAAACGAAACATATGAGTATGTATATGAAAACCAAAACTTGTTTCATATCTAAGTACTTAAACCAAATCACAATAATATATGAAATATGTAATTTCATATTTATAAACATAAAAACCAAAACTTGTGTTGTATATATATATATATATATGACAATATATATACATAGAAACCAAATACGTGTGTGTATATGATATTGAGCTTAAGGTACTTAACACACATAATATAAAACCTAAACTAAGTTACCCAAGCTATGATCTTGATCTTCAATTAAGCTTGACTTGGAACACTTTGCGGATGAAGCTTGAACTTGATCTTTAACTTGAATTGTACGTTGCTTCACTCCACAATTCCTCCAACCTCCATTGGATATCGTCGTTGAAGCATTATTCCATCCATCCTCCAACTCGTTGTTTGCCTAGAATAAATACAAAAACACAAACACTAGACAAACAACATTAGAAGTAAATTGTTTATTAAACATCATCAAAACAAGAAGGCCAACAGAACTCCTATAATGTTTGGGGCCTGGATTCTCTATAATCTTGATTGCAGAGAGTGATTACATGCTATAATTAGTTAGATGGGCTAGTATTATTGGCTTATCTTAGTGAGCCCTACAATTAAAAGTTTTTTTATATTATTTAGATAATTATTATCATTCAAGGGGTCCACTGTGAATAGGTGCACAAAAATTACCAAAGATCATAACACTTTTGCAATGTAGTTCATGTAACGGATTAAAAAAACTTTTCATCATCAATAAAAAACAGATGAAAAAAAAAGAAACAGACGCTCCCATTTTTAGTTAGTGAACCCAAAATAGGCTTCTTGAATGCTTCAAAAGCTATTGCATCTAAGTGGTCACTGGGGCAATGCTACTTGTAAATGGACTTCCCTAACAGATTGGATATACAAACGAAGATAAGAAAGCAAGATATATCCTCTTTATCATATTATGAAGACACTCCAGAGCTTAGTCATACCGTTTCATTCCAATATATCTCATGTCGCTGCTACAAAAGAGGAGCAATGTATAAGTTATTAATATAGTGGGAGAATGTACTACTTGGTCACGTACCAACAAAAAGAAGCATATTGTGTTAAGCATATTGTCGAAATTATAAATCAACTATCTTGAGAAATATTAAGCACGTCAAAGAGAAAATAGATGTTAAGCACAAATTTACACGCTTTAAATAGAATACACTATGAATGAATAGATGTGACAATTGCTCTCATAACAGGTACAAGTACGAAAGAATTGACATGGATTTAGAAAACTATAGTTTGATTTCAATTCAGGTTATGAGCATCCATTGTCAAGGAATGTCAAAATACACACACACACGCTTCTGTGCCTTCTTATTTTTATATGTTAGATATTTTTCTCGATTCGATAAGAAATATTCACCCCATTCACAAAAGGTAGAGCAAATCATATCTCCGATCTAACATTGATTTTGGATCAAGTCTAACAGTCCTAATTTGAATTCTATCTAATTTTAAAATGGAGAAAAGAAAAGATTAGTAAACACATTCAAGAAATGTATCAAATACAACACATCTTACTTGAGGATATATATTTCTCTATTTATAGACTACAATAAAATAAACAAAATTGTTGAACAATACAATTGGACTAATTATATTTAAAACGAAATCCTAAAACTACTAAAATTTAAAAAAAATGAATCAACTATGATCATCCATGACATAAGAAATCATGAACTCTAAAAAATACAAAGCAAAAGATTAGAGTCTTACATTGTGTCATTGATGGTTTGACAATTTTGCTCATGCCTGAAAGTCTATGATACCTAAAAATTGTGTGTGTACTGCTTGTAGTAGACCCAAAGAAAAAAAGAATAGAAAACCTCACTACATTCATGAACAACCTATAATATCTTGCATCTTAATTCAAAACACTAAAACTTGACCTAATAATGAGTACAAGGAATATGGTGGGTAGATTATATCAAAACAATAAAACTTGACCTAATAATGATATTCAAGAAAAACTTACAACTAAAAAGTTTTGGAGGCATCAACCATCGACAAGCGAATAAGGAGATCCTCTCCCTTTTTTCCTAGAGGGAGCACCGTCTTCTACATGCCCCCTAGTTCTCTGCTACTGAGGCCCTAAAAAATCCACATAAGAGAAATATATAAACTCAAGATTGGCCTCTCGAAAAATCCGGTGGTCGATATAGTTAAACAAGAATTTTCAAGGTTCGTGACCTAGAACCACCAAGAAATTTCAATCAAAACCCTGACAAGATGATATCTTTCAGGAAAAAAACCAAAAGGAAAGTTGTCCTTCAAAAAAATAGTGAATTTATTAGAAAAACCTTACCAGTGAATTTTTTTTGCCTTATCCTCATCATGAACTATAAATTAGAGAGCATGTGTGTTGAACGTGCTACTCCTTCTCGATGTCGCATAGAGCTAGGCCATAAGTGGTTCAATAGTTTGATTGTGGTGATTGCTTTGAGAACATCTATATCAGTATATCCTTATAGAGTACCTAAGACAATCAGCAAGTCAACACACATTTTATAAAGAGAAACCTACATATCAAAAATACGGGATACACATTTCCTACAACAGCAATATCAGTATCTCACCAAGTTAGAAATCCAAAATATCAAACATAAAGCAAACTTAGTGTAATATTATAAGTCCTTATAAGTAAAAGCAGATTCTACAGGAACAAAAAAAGAAAAGTTACATGGCATAACAGATAGTAGATTGCTAAAAAAACTAAGAACAATATGTATGAAATTTAAATTTCTTTATAAGGTGCAACATATCTGAAACCTCTTCTTTGAGGAGATTCTCCAGCTCTGGACATAGGAGATATCAACAACTCAAACTAATTCATCACTCTGCTCAAAGTAGTTCCTCACATCATATATAATTAATGAATGCGTAAACTAATTTCCAAATTCCACCAAAAAATCATTAAAAGTGTAAGAAATTATACAAAGTAAAATAATAGGACTATATCGGAAGAATCACAAGTTAACTAATTTTTAAGCAACAAGACAAGATAATAGAAACGTACAAGTTCCAATCATCGACCTGTTTAAGGAAAGGAAGGAACTGGTCATTCCCAATGTTTACATTTATAGAAAAGAAATTGATAGGAACTTCTATAAACAATTATATAATAAAATAATAAGCATAGAAGGAAAGAAATTTCTATCAACATAGTGATAAAGGCCAAAACAATCAGTGACCAAGAGTTAAGAAGACAGCCCACTGTGCCTGCCTTGGTATAACCTGAAAATTCCATGTATATCAATAGGCAATAGAGATTTAACTTTGAATTTTCTTTTATGTTAAAAATCTAGCATAAGATTTATTGCAAGACCAAGTTTCACAGGAGTCAAATACCAAAACCATAGAGGAAATGTCTAGTAGTGTTTAATTGAAACCAAATCCTTTGTTCTGGAGCAAAATATCACGCAGTGTCTAAACAGAACTAACATAACTTTCTTAAGAGCTTGTTTTGGTATCACATAACCCTAGTCCAATTAGCCCAATCAATCGGTTTTATGATGCTAATTTGTCTTCTTGTCAATTTATGTAGCATATGCGAGTACTTCCAAACTCAAAATTACACAAACCTCCAAATGACAAGCCATACCAAAACACTACCCCACTGTTACTTTTCTTTTTGAGGAATAGCACATGATGCCTGGGAAATCCTAGATTCAAATTGCTAAATATCTACATTATATTATAATACTCTTAAGTAAAACGTAACCACTTTAATAATCTGACCAAGGTTAAAGTGTGCAATATTAATCAACTGTTATTTTGACAATACTGAATTTATAAGCTCATCAAAATAGTTAAGCTTACTTTGAAGCACCTCTGCAACATCTAATGGTCTTTGCTTCTCTAGCAACTGCGGTATTAACAAGAAACAAGATGAACACACGAACAAACTATTAGTGCAAACACAATAATCTCATGAAGAAAATAATTAGTACTAAAATAATAATATGCATAAACTTGAATGAGGAGAACATAGATAAGAAAATTGATAAAACATAATCAACAAATGATATTGTGATTCACTTACATTTATTACATCTTCAAAACTATTCTTGAACTAAAGGATAGATCCCCGCAACATAGTATTTGTAGAATGCTACGTACACATATCAGATTTTTCGCCAAATTAAAGGATAACAGAGGTAGCATGTCTACACTGAGATGCTATTTGTTGTATTTAGGAATCAGGGGGCTATGAGCAAGTTGGTCGTATAGCTCTAGTTTATAGTCAAGTTAATGCCCCTGAGCTTTACACCTAATGAGGAAGATGAGTGAGATAATGTGGAAAATTGTAGCTCAAGTCAATGAGTTTTTTGGCACTAAACTTAACCAAGAGTTATAATATGCAAACAAATAAACTCACATTTATAGAGCAGGTAGTCAAGCTCCAATTTTATAGAAAATTTTGCAATGATCCATTGAAGATCTTTTCCTTTTTAGAGGAAATGTTGGAGAAACTTTGCAAGAAGAGGTTCGGGTTTTAAGTTCTTGGGTATATGAATTATGTTTGTCAAATTTAAAGTCACACGTACCATTAGGTCCATTTGTTCCATGAGTGCATATTATAGTATATATTAAAGTTAACACCAAATTACGAGCTACAAACTTTAGACTTACCAGTCTTATGCTAAAGACTCTTTATTGAGACCCTTTATTGTGATTTGCTTACTGACCATGCATTGTTCATAAGCTTAGAAGTGGTCACTTCACAAACAAATCTATAAGTATCATTCATTTTATGAACTATGTAGCTAAATGCTTTGATTGATAATGAATCATTACTCTTATCATTCTTGCTATGAAAATACTATGTATTTCTTATAGACATCTTACTCTACATGTTACTTGCTGTATTTGGTGTATTACTTATCTATTAGTTTGCAATATAAAACTCTCAATCAACTTGCACAAGAGCCATAAATATGAATCATAATGGATAACAAGAAAAACACATAATTAAACTATTAATTATAGCTTTCTCACTTGGAATCCGAGGAACTGATTCTTCTTATATCCAAAAGAAAATCTAGAATTTATAAAAAAATGGATGAAAAATTAGAGAACTTGGATGAAAAAAATTGAGATCAAAGATTTGGGGACATTAGGAAAGCTGAGAGGGTCGACTCACGAGCTCGACATTAAGATTGTTGTCTCCGATTGCGAGAGAAATCAATGGAACAAATTAGGTGAGAAATTAGGATCTTGGATTAGGATTTTGTTGTGAATTATTTGGAGATGTAGGAGATGGAGAATAGAAGAAAGGAGGAGGTAGACTAAAAGGGTTGGTATTTTTCTGAAAATCGGAGCGGAATCGTAAATGATGGAATGAAGAACGAAAATGACGCACGTTTAGGGTTTTGATTTTCTGATTCCTGTGTAGCATTAAAAAAGGGTAACTTTGTTAAATCTAAATTTATGATAGATGAAAGGTATTTTTGGGTAGGAAAAGTTTTTCTAGTACTCCCTCTTTTAAAGGGAGAATGATTCATTTGGTACAACACCAAATAAATTAACTCATGAGGCTTATTTTGAAAAGCTGGTCTACCACTTTTGAAAAACTATCTTATAAACTCATGTAAATAAACTAGATTTAACCCCAAAAAAATTATTTTATCCAATATTTTTGTCCTCAAAATAAAAAAACACTAAAAGCCAACATAACGTATAAACTTCAAAACATAAGCCCTCTCAAACACCCCATTAGCCGGTTCCATAATTAAATAAACTTTTTATATAAATTATACAATGTATATCATTCATGGGGTTCACCGAGTGAGAAGATATGATCGATGAATTATAGAGGTTCTCTACGATCAATAATGTATACCTATATCCCTTACTAATCGTGTAATCGATGTATAGTTGCCCGCTCTTGTGCGGTTCTAATAAAATTTTACTCCTCCTATGCTAGAATAAACAAAATTGTAAGTTCTTTTTTTTTAACGAGTAAAGACTCTATCATAACACCTTATAAAATTTGATGATTTCACTGATAGTTATAAGGTTAGTTTGTAAATTTCAGACATTCTATTTAAGATATAAATTCCTCATTCTTACAGGTTGACCCTACTGCTATAGGACCGCTATCCAATTTGGTGTTACCAAGGACTTTACACTCATGTTTCTGGGTAATTTAGGTTTCGTCTAGATACCATGGTGTTTCCCTTAGTGTTTTTTATTAAAAACACCATGGTATTGCGTTTTTCCTTAAAATATTTTCAAAACACCATGTTAAGTATTTATGGTCAACACTAGTTTGACCCATTATAACATTAGTATTAAATATATTATTAATATATTATTAATTAATTATAATAAAATATATTATAAATAAAATATTATAATATTTAGTTTACATTATTATAGTATTATAAGTATTAAATGTAATGTAATATAATATTATATAGGGAAAAATGCTTCCAGCCCCCAAAAGCCAAGTGAACGTGCTTCCCACCCCTAAGACTTGGTCAATGGGTGTTTTACACCTAAAAATAAAGATTTTATTCTCTGAGCCCCCAAAACACAAAACCCAAGACATTAAAACATGTGAAGACCATAATACCCTTCTCTCTCTCTTTCTTTTTTTATTAAAATATGATG
>BQKN01036976.1:1066-12177 GCA_022839385.1 Asparagus kiusianus
CAGTACAATGGAATACAGGAGGAAGCATGAAACGAGACGACGAACAGCAGATTCGAAGAATCCAGCTTTCAGCTCGTGAGTCGACTCATACATGTACATGAGTCGACTCATCAGGTTGAGTCGACTCATGACTGTCATGAGTCGACTCATGAAATCAAGACCTGTTAGCAAAAGTCTCTGACCAGTCGACTCATCAGTTATTAGTCGACTCATATGAGGTCATGAGTCGACTCATCTCAGTCATGAGTCCACTCATCGGTAGTTTCCTGGTTCGTTTGGGTTTTTGTTTGCACGAATTCCTAATGGGGTTTGGTCTGGTTATTTACCAAATTGTCATCCACGTTTGTACACCTATATAAAGGATTGTTTTAGGGTTTCTAGGTAATCTAGAGAGTTCATCTAGATCAAAGAGAGATTCTAATCAAGAGAGATTAGGGTTTAGAGAGAATTGAGAGTTTGTTCTCGATTCTAGTAAGATTGTGAGGGAGAGATTTGTAATAATTGAATTCTTTATATCTAGAGAAGGTATTTTTCTTCTCCATACTGAATTGTTCTTGTGTTTTAGTCATCCTCTTCTCAACCCACCTTTTGGTAATTCCACGACCAAAGGGTGCTCGCACAGCGACTCGTATCAAGTTGGTATCAGAGCATCAGATCCGATGAAGGGGCATCCTGTGTATGGTCCTTACTCGACCCCAATACAAGAAGTTTAGCGAGATCCCTATTTCATTGGAAGGAGTCTAGGTTTTAAGGAAGAAGAAGATGGCTGAAGGAGATAATTCAGCGAGGATTGATGCATTGGAGAAGCAGATCGAGACGATAGGTTCGACTCTCACACAACTCGTCAGTCTTATCCATGGAGGTGGTAAACAAGGTGAAATTTCTTCGAAGAAAATTATTGAGTCCGAATGTGGAGAGAGAATATTTAGATTCCAACGAGGAGGAGGAGACCGTTAAGGCTGCATTTCATCAATGAGGTAAGAATACTTATCAGAACCTAAAGACTGACTTCAAGGTAGAGATTCTTGTTTATGATGGGAGTGTTGATGTAATGACTGTAAAATTTTGATACTAGTTAAAACAAATTTTTGATTTTTAATTATGATTTTTAAAAGAGTATTTGTATTTTTCTTAATTTTCTAGAAATTTTCTATGATTAAAAGTCTAAGTTTTATATTTATTTAAATGGTTCTAATATTTATAAATTAATTTAGTGCAATAAAATCTTTTTGGAATTTATCTGTTGCGTTATCGATACTATTACATGTTATTTTGAATAATACGTTGTATTATTTTTATTATTACGTATATTTTCGTATAATACGTTGTATTATTAATTACGTAATATTTGTATAATTTGCTGTATTATTCTACTGTTACATATTATCTGTCGTATTAGTTTAACTTGTACGTTTTACTGTGTATATAATTATCCCATAATTGTTTGTTTTTAAATATAAGTAAATATATTTTATTTATTAATAATTCTTATTTAATTGTACAATATGTGAATATTTCAACTATTTCGTATTAACTGTTGTATTAGCACAACATGTACGTTTTTATTTGTAGATAATTATTCTGTAATTGGTTTAATTTTTTTAATACCCGTAACTATTTATTTAATTATTTTCGTTTAAATACCTGAACATATTTGAAAATAATCCAAGCTGTTGCTCCCCATCAAACCCCCAACAACCATCCCATAATCACGTTTTCTCTCTCCTGATTTTTCTAGGAAAACGGCTGCCCACGCGCACCGTAAACTTAGACTAAGCAGCTTATCAATCATATCCTAAATTTTTTATTATTAAATTTTTTATTTAAACCCCTGCCTCTCTCTATTCTCGTGCTCACCCTCTCTCTTCCTTTTCTCTCTCATCCTCTCCCATCCTCTCTCTGTCTCTCCTCCATTTCCCAAAACCTCAACCCAGTCCCCCTCTCTCTCTCTCGATTTCGAACCCACACCCCCTCTCTACCGTCGCCTCCAACCAGCGCCGCCCTAAGGCCGCCGCCTGCGAACTCCAACACCCGCCAGACTCTCCTCAACCACTTGTCTGCCGAGTTCCACCACGCCTCGGTCGCCCCACCCCGACCTCCTCTCTCCTCCGCCGAAAAACATAGCACCAGCGCCGCCTCTCACCCCGCTCGAAGCCGCAACCAGCGAGCTCCGCCCCGCCAGCTCTACGCCGACGAACCCCGTAGCGCCGCCTAAGACGTCACTGCCTTCCCCTGAGCCCGCCGCTGCCTTCCCCTGAGCTCCTCCGCACGCCAGCCCCATCATTGCTGCTTTCGACCACAATCCCCACCCCCGACGAACAGCGAGCCGCCTCACCGTTGCCACCATCAACAATGCCCACGCCCTCCAACCCGACCTAGCCCGTCGTCATCCCCTACAGCTCATCGTCGCCGCTGCTCGAATCCTTGTCGTTGCTCTCCTACACCGCTGCGTCTCCTCCATCGTACGCCACATGTTTGATCATATGCCAACGCATATCCAGATGCAGAACCGCCACTTTCTAGCCGCCGGCGAACCCGTTGGAGCCCCGAGACATTCCAACTACACTTGTAGGCAAGATCCCGATACTCCTTTGACTTATCATTCAATTCTTAGATCCGTTCTGAATTAATTAGTTGCTTGCAAGATCCCTATTCTTGCTCAGTATAATTTTAGATTGATCACAAATTTATTATGCATACGAACTCGTTACCCGAATAATTATTCGTTACAAATACGGAACTGTCGTCAACATATTGGACTGAGAACTATAACGTATAGAACTATCATGAACGAAACGGACTGTGGACAATAACGTATGACCATTCACATTGTAATACATATACTATGATGACATGTACGGATTTATTTGACGAATGATACTAAAAATAATATTTTGAATATAGATACTGTAAAGATAAAATAAGATAAAATTATTTTAGATTAGTTTATGATTCTTTTAAGGATTTATTTGACAAAATAATCATTTTAAAATAATTATAATAAATTATTTTGGTGAAAAATCATTTTAGAGTAATTATAATTTTAGAGTAATTATAATAAAACAATAGAATTTGTTTAACAAAAGAGTTATTTTAGAATAATTATAATTTAAACGAATTTATTTTAGAATAAGTATCAATTTAGAATAATTTTAGTAATTTAAGAAAGTTTTATAAAAGAAATTATTTAGAACATTTATAAATATTTTTTTAAGGATTTATTTTATAAAGGAATTGTTTTAGAACATTTATAAATAATTTTTAAGGATTTATTTTACAAAAGGGATTATTATGAATTTTTCATGATTTATGTTTCTTAATTTTAATTATGTGATATATTATGATCTTGCTGTATATGATTAATTGTGTTTATTACTTTTTGTTATGCTTGAGAACCGTTAGAAATTCATGACTAGTGTGGCCTGGTGTGTCCTGTTTAAGACTTAGAAACCTGTGTGTAAGTTGACTTAGAAAGCGAGAAGAGTTGGGAGGGGGAAGTTAATGTTCATGTGATCGGATAAGACTGTTGATGTATCTTCCAGACTAGAACCAGTGAACCGTTTCGCACTGGGGTTAGTTTGTTGGGCCAAGTGAACCGTTTCGCGCTTGGTTAGTGAAATCGTTTTGTCACCCGAGTTTTGCTTGAGTTCGAACCAGGCCTAAATCAGATTGCGTGTAGTCCTCTCACCGAACCTTTTTGTGGGTTTGGATGCACGTAGGGGATTTGTGAATAGTCAGTTATCCGGTGATATGAGCGTTGGCTCTGTGTGATATGTGACCAGTGACCTGTTATAGAATGGCTAGTTACATGACCTCGTTTCTTGGCTAGGTATGAGTTCTTGTGAGATATAGGCCAGTTGTGTTTCTCTTTGTACATAGATCGGGTTAATATTTAATTATTTACAATTCGAGACATATGGTATATACAGGAGGGTTTCCTTGTTTGGATTATTTCGCTCGACGTACTACGTCTCGAGTTGTAGATTTTTAAGTATTAATTCCATCTAGTGTATGACTCTGTACTTGGATGATGATTCTGATCGCTAGCTGTATGATCGACTTGTTACTTGGTTGATTTCCTAGGATTTATTATGATTATTCTACTCTAGTAGTAAATTATATTTAGATTATTAGTATTTCAGTTGCATGTTTCCATTGTTATTACCATTATCGCATTGGTCGCACGACCGTTCTATTCTTCCTTTTGGGTTCTTGCCATGTGCCCTGCACCCTGACGTACACCTGTTTTCTCTGGTGTACGTCAGACTTAGAAGAAGAACAGGTTCAGCTTGGAGATGCGCCAGAGCCGAGTATTCTCAGCAGGAGTGTCTTGTAGACGAAGCAGAAGAAGAGTTGAAGCTCAATTATTCCTTTTAGTTTATTTTCATAGCATTTCCTTTTCCGCCTGATCATTGTATTTTATATTCTCCAGTATTTCATTCAGATAGTTTGTATAAGGGCATGTTTAGCCCGAATATTATGTCTAGATGATCATTTTAGTTGTGATATGTATCTTTTGGTTCTGAGTTGTTTATTATATTCTCATTACTGTGATCGGGGACCTGTGCCTTCATTTGTATTTCTTGATGATTAGCATATTAGATTGAGAAGACGGGGTCTAGCACTTATCTCTCCTTAGTCTAATACATCACGGGCTTGCTCGCGTCCCGATTCCCTGGTATTTTGGGAAGCGGGGCGTGATAGGTTTTAGTGGTGGCCCACGCAGGTCATGGTCCCGGTCATGGTCCCGAGTTCTCACCAGTGAGAATATAACGGATAACTTAGACACATATCATATTTCATCCGTAAGACTAATCTTGAGCCTTTATCCTATTTTAGATTTCATTCCGTCCTTATCTTATCACTCTTTGACTCTGAAACTTTCCACGGTTCTTGTCACAACACTTCACAACCACGCTCTCTTCCTATAACTCCTCTATCCTCGTACCACTCGTTATTATATGTGTTATTATGTTTTCTTTGATTTGACTTATATATCGTTTAATCATATTAATTTCTGTATTATTTATTATATTATTTTATGTATCATACACAATGTTATATTTTGTGTTTTTCATTAAAAATATATACCATTACTTATAAATTTTTAATTGTTCAAGTCATATCATTAAGTGTTTTGCATTGCTCTAAGCTTCACACACACATTACATAGCATATCTGATATACAGATTATTTTCTTGTGTTTAAAATATACTTTTGAATATTTATATTGTGTATGTGTGCGCTTATCTGTCATACCACCTGTTATTTACCTATGTTTTAGACTATTATACATTGTTCGTATTTTTAGTAATATACCTTAATAAGTTCATGAATTTAATATTCTACATATGCACTATATTCTTATCCTTTACATTTTCAGTACATAGTTTCTTATCAGTAAGTTTTGTCTTGTTAGATTATTTTAGCATGTTCGCATTGGTTTTGTTATTTTTAAGAGCCACGTATTTTGATATTTAAGTAATTATTCATATTGTTAAGTTTAGAGTTGAATTACTAATTATATAGTTATTTTGTTACATTAATTATTATCCTTTTATAATTAATATAAGAGGTAATTCTAATATGCGTTTATGGGTATGTATAGTATTTATTCATGTTTGTTTATAGTGTATTTACATATTTGTAGTTGTTTTCTTCATTTTCGATATGTGTTGTTTTATCATTATAACAATATACATTGTATATGCGTGTTAATTTTTGTACTTATTTTATAGTATTGTCTTTTATTATATCATTGTTTGTTGTTCATTCTCTATTCATTATTTTCGTTACTTGTGTTATGTTTTACTTTTTCATTCTTTTATAATTACTATTCTTTTTCATTATGGCGTATTCACGTGTATTATTATATTTATAATATATATTTTTATTAATTTATAATCATTCATCATTTTTAGTATCAACTTATCTAATCGTGTTCTGTTTCATGTATTATCAGTATTTATGTTCACATGTCCATCAATCATTCATGATATATTTATCTACAATATATCAGTGTTTTTATTATACAAATTTATGCTCTTCTTATGTTTTTATTTGTTTATAAATCTATTTTATTTTTCATAATTCATGTTTTATGTAATACACATCTTTATTTATGAATACTTATATTGATTGTATTTATGTGATTTTGATTACTATGCCATGTATTGCTACATCTGAATTGATTTTATACCGTAATGATTATTAATGGTGTATCTTGTTTATATTTATTATTTACCTTATGGATATTACTAACATTTTTGATTTATTATATTGTTTGTCGAATACATATATAATTATTTCCTTATTATGTTTTATATAATATGATTATTTTGAATCACTTGTTTGCTCTTACGACTATTTTATCATATACTATTTGTGACTACTTCCATCATAATTTATATTGTTAGCATGATTAGTACTATGAGTATTCACACTTTTATGTGGTTATTATTATGTATATGTTTTCATTTTAATGCTTATTATACATGATGATTATATTGTTGTACATATCAGATGTTTCTGAATCTTGTTTATCTTTTTGTTTGATATCTTTTGTCTTTATGCTTTAATTTTATTTGTGTTTCTTTAAACCTGTCTATGATTTCGTATTATTTACTTTATGCTATATAATTGTTGTATGCTAATAATTATTGTGTATCATTTCATTATGCTATTGATTATTATTATGATTTGCCTTTGTTTGTTTGTCTATATGTATTGATGTGTTTTATCTATGTTTATTTCTTTTACTTAATACTATTTTCAATTGTGATTATGTGTGTTGTGTATACCTTATTATAAAATTTATTGTCCTTTTGCCTGATTTATTATGCATTTTTGTCTTATATCTTGTGCTTTCTAGTAATATTACATGATACATTTGTTTATGATTCTTTAAATATTGATATTTATTTATTTGTATATCTCTATTTGGTACTTTCGCTGTTATTATTATCATGTTCTATCTTTACTGTTTACTATATTTGATTATTATATCTATGCTTCCTTACGTGCGTTTATGTTTCTAACTGTTTAGACATGTGTTGCTATAATATTATCTTTAAACTTTTTAACATAATTTCGATACTTGCGCGTTATACGTCTTGTTTGGTTGAATATAATTTCCGGATTGCATTCATGTGTTTTGTTGTAACTATACTTTTGTATATCTTGAATGTTTATTCTACTAACTGATTGTATGACATTTCTATTGTAATTTGATATATTTTATTATTTTCATGTCTCTTATGTTGTACATTATGTTTATCTAAACTATATATATATACGTTTGATTCTTTGCTACTTTGTTTTGCTTATATAATCTTCAAGTGTTTCTTTTTGCTTTTGCTTGCATATGATTCATCTGTTATTTGTATTGTATATATGTGTTTTGTGTTTTATCATATTTATCATCTGCTTTTTGATAATTGATTTATATTTTGTTGAGATTTTTATCTTTTATCTTTTTTATTATTTATACTGTTGAGTTGATATGTTTTATCATATATTCTAGTGATTGACAATTATTTGAATTATGTATTTATATTTCATATCATATTTTTATACTATATATTTGTTATATTTGTTGTATTTTACAAATTATGTGTTATTGATTATGGTTTAACGTTGTGATGTGTCATCTTAGGATACTATATCAATAATATCGTGTTGATATTGTATTTTTTTTAATTGTATATTTGTTGTTGACTTCTTTGCTATTAAACCGTGTTGACTTATATTTATATTTTTGCTTACGTCTAGATGTTGTGTTATATTATAATTTGATACGTATTAATTATTTATTTATAATATGCATGCTTAAGCAATCTCTTTCAATTATGTGTTCACTCTCTATATGTTATACTTACATCATTCTTATTATCTGTACTACATATCAGACTTTCTTATGACCTTGATTTGCTTTATATATTTGCATTGACTATTCACTTTTGATTCTCATGAATTATTCTCTATTGTGTCTTGTATAACTTATAATATACACATCCAGTTTCCCATTCAGCATTTGCTCACACATTTGTCATGATGTGCTATGACCTTATTTCAATATTTCTATCCTTGGGTTCTTTAATTCTGAGGATGGAATTTGTTTTAAGGGGGGTAGAATGTAATGACCGTAAAATTTTGATACTAGTTAAAATAAATTTTTGATTTTTAATTATAATTTTTAAAAGAGTATTTGTATTTTTCTTAATTTTCTAGAAATTTTCTATGATTAAAGTCTAAGTTTTATATTTATTTAAATGGTTCTAATATTTATAAATTAATTTAGTGCAATAAAATCTTTTTGGAATTTATCTGTTGCGTTATCGATACTGTTACATGTCATTTTGAATAATACGTTGTATTATTTTTATTATTATGTATATTTTCGTATAATACGTTGTATTATTAATTACGTATTATTTGTATAATTTGCTGTATTATTCTACTGTTATATATTATCTGTCGTATTAGTTTAACTTGTAAGTTTTACTGTGTATATAATTATCCCATAATTGTTTGATTTTAAATATAAGTAAATATATTTTATTTATTAATAATTCTTATTTAATTGTACAATATGTGAATATTTCGACTATTTCGTATCAACTGTTGTATTAGCACAACATGTACGTTTTTATTTGTAGATAATTATTCCGTAATTGGTTTAATTTTTTAATACCCGTAACTATTTATTTAATTATTTTCGTTTAAATACCTGAACTCATTTGAAAATAATCCAAGCTGTTGCTCCCCATCAAACCGCCAACAACCATCCCCTAATCACGTTTTCTCTCTCTTGATTTTTCTAAGAAAACGGCTGTCCACGCGCACCGTAAACTTAGACTAAGCAGCTTATTAATCATATCCTAAATTTTTATTATTAATTTTTTTTTTAAACCCCTGCCTCTCTCTTTTCTCGTGCTCACCCTCTCTCTTCCTTTTCTCTCTCATCCTCTCCCATCAGCTCTCTCTCTCTCTCTCCTCCATTTCCCAAAACCTCAACCCGGTCCCCCCCTCTCTCTCTCGATTTCGAACCCGCACCCCCTCTCTATCGTCGCCTCCGACCAGCGCCGCCCTAAGGCCGCCGCCTGCGAACTCCAACACCCGCCAGCCTCTCCTCAACCACTTGTCCGCCGAGCTCCACCAAGCCTCAACCACTTGTCCGCCTGAGCCCGCTGCTGCCTTCCCCTGAGCTCCTTCGTACGCCAGCCCCGTCGTTGCTGCTTTCGACCACAATCCCCACCCCCGACGAACAGCGAGCCGCCTCACCGTTGCCACCATCAACAACGCCCACGCCCTCCAACCCGACCTAGCCCGTCGTCGTCCCCTACAGCTCATCGTCGCCGATGCTCGAATCCTTGTCGTCGCTCTCCTACACCGCTGCGTCTCCTCCATCGCACGCCACATGTTTGATCATATGCCAACGCATATCCAGATTTAGAACCGCCACTTTCTAGCCGCCGGCGAACCTGTCGGAGCCCCGAGACATTCCAACTACACTTGTAGGCAAGATCCCGATACCCTTTTGACTTATCATTCAATTCTTAGATCCGTTCTGAATTAATTAGTTGCTTGCAAGATCCCTATTCTTGCTCAGTATAATTTTAGATTGATCACAAGTTTATTATGCATACGAACTCGTTATCCGAATAATTATTCGTTACAAATACGGAACTATAGTGAACATATTGGACTGGGAACTATAACCTATAGAACTATCGTGAACGAAACGGACTGTGGACAATAACATATGACCATTCACATTATAATACATATACTGTGATGACATGTACGGATTTATTTGACGAATGATACTAAAAATAATATTTTGAATATAGATACTGTAAGATAAAATAAGATAAAATTATTTTAGATTATTTTATGATTTTTTTAAGGATTTATTTGACAAAATAATCATTTTAAAATAATTATAATAAATTATTTTGGTGAAAAATCATTTTAGAGTAATTATAATAAAACAATAGAATTTGTTTGACAAAAGAATTATTTTAGAATAATTATAATTTAAAAGAATTTATTTTAGAATAAGTATTAATTTAGAATAATTTCAGTAATTTAAGAAAGTTTTATAAAAGAAATTATTTAGAACATTTATAAATATTTTTTAAGGATTTATTTAATAAAAGGAATTGTTTTAGAACATTTATAAATAATTTTTAAGGATTTATTTTAAAAAAGGGATTATTATGAATTTTTCATGATTTATGTTTCTTAATTTTAATTATGTGATATGTTATGATCTTGCTGTATATGATTAATTGTGTTTATTACTTTTTGTTATGCTTGAGAACCGTTAGAAATTCATGACTAGTGTGGCCTGGTGTGTCCTGTTTAAGACTTAGAAACCTGTGTGTATGTTGACTTAGAAAGCGAGAAGAGTTGGGATAGGGAAGTTAATGTTCATGTGATCGGATAAGACTGTTGATGTATCTTCCAGACTAGAACCAGTGAATCGTTTCGCACTGGGGTTAGTTTGTTGGGCCGAGTGAACCGTTTCGCACTTGGTTAGTGAAATCGTTTCGTCACACGAGTTTTGCTTGAGTTCGAACCAGGCCGAAATCGGATTGCGTGTAGTCCTCTCACCGAACCGTTTCGCGGGTTTGGATGCACGTAGGGGATTTGTGAATAGTCAGTTATCCGGTGATATGAGCGTTGGCTCTGTGTGAGATGTGACCAGTGACCTGTTATAGAATGGCTAGTTACATGACCTCGTTTCTTAGCTAGGTATGAGTTCTTGTGAGATGTAGGCCAGTTGTGTTTCTCTTCTTACATAGATCGGGATTAATATTTAATTATTTACAATTCGAGACATATGGTATATACAGGAGGGTTTCCTTGTTTGGATTATTTCGCTCGACGTACTACGTCTCGAGTTGTAGATTTTTAAGTATTAATTCCATCTAGTGTATGACTTTGTACTTGGATGATTATTCTGATCGCTAGCTGTATGATCGACTTGTTACTTGGTTGATTTCCTAGGATTTATTATGATTATTCTACTCTAGTAGTAAATTATATTTAGATTATTAGTATTTCAGTTGCATGTTTCCATTGTTATTACCATTATCGCATTGGTC
>BQKN01037034.1:0-10804 GCA_022839385.1 Asparagus kiusianus
TCCAAGCCTCCAAGTTCCCCATTGATTTGTTCTTGAGAACCCATCAACCCCTCGAGAAATTTTGGATTTTTTGGCGGGTACCCATTTGCCGAAATTTTCCCCTCTCCGATTAGGGTTTCTTCCTACACCCCCAAGCTCAAAGAAGGCTCCTTTGATTGGATAAGTTTTGCTCGTAATGAGGGGGTAGGCCATGGATTCCCATGCAAAGACCATAACTTTTGGTTAAAAGATTGGTTCTTTTGACGATGAGTGGCCTATGCGCAAGTATTGGGGGGTTTTATGCAAAACCTATACTATGGCCAAAATTTGGGGGACTTTTGTGTAAAAGTGGACTGAAATTTTGGGGTTTTGATTCATGCCCATTTGATGAAAGATTGTGAGGGGTGCTTTATGCAAGGGGATTGAAGGATTGAGGCTTGGATTTATGTCCATTTGATCAAAGGAGGTGAGGGGTTTATTTGCAAAACAGCCCTTAGGGGCTTATTTGCAAAAGGGGAGCGAAACATCTTTTGATATGTGGATCTTGTCGGATAACCGAGTCACGAGACCAACCAACAGAGGTGATGCATCAATGACTCGTACTTATAGAATTTTTGGCAACTTCTCAGCCATCAACGGGTTTGATGAGCCTTTACCGACTACCGTTTGAGTCGGGCTAGCATGCGGATTGTTTAAGTCCGTTCCGCATGTGACGTCGTGCTAAAAGAGTTAACTCTTTTAGTGCTACGATATTGAATACGTAGACTTCGTCTTTCTCACGGGAATAGACTACCCGACAACGCGTGTTAGGTGTTGACTTATCCCTACTTAGGCTTCAGGATCAAATTCCCCGTACGTGTGAAGCACGGATTATGGCGTTATTAATAACGACCTGCCACAATATGGAATATGTGGGCTTGTCCTTTTTAACGGTCAAGGACTAACCGGCAACGCGTGTTAGGCGCAGACTTTATCCTTACTTAGGTTTCAGGATAAAATACCCCAGAATCGAACTCTGGTGTCTTTTCTCAATCGGTGAAAGACTAAACCGGCAACGCGTGTTAGGCGATGACTTATCCCTACTTAGGATTCGGGATAAAATTCCCCGTGCGTGTGAAGCACGGATTATGGCGTTATTAATAACAACCTGCCACAATGTGGAATATGTGGGCTTGTGTCCTTTTTAACGGTTAAGGACTAACCGGCAACGCGTGTTAGGCGCTGACTTTGGGATTTTTGGCAAATCCCCAGCCCTCAACGGGTTTGACTTGCCTTTACCGATTACCGTTTGAATCGGGCTAGCATGTGAGTTATTAAAAACCGTCTCACATGTGACGTTATGCTAAGAAAATTACTCCTCTTAGACTTAATTCTATGATTTTGAATACATAGTCTTCGTCTTTCTCACGGGAATAGACTACCCGGCAACGTGTGTTAGGCGTCGACTTCATCTCTGTCTTTTCTAAAAGCAAAGACAGGAGAAAATGGGAGAGGAAGAATTTTATATTCTATCTCCCAGCATTTGAAGAGGAAGAATTTTATATTCTATCTTCAATTGGAAAGGAAACTCGGGGTGGTATCTCCACCCCCAGAATCCGAAAGGTGAAACTAGGAGTAGGATCTCCACTCCGAGAATCGAAGAGTTCAAACGACCTTAACTTTTATAGTTTCGGTCATTTGAATCTGAAGAGGAAGAATTTTATATTCTATCTTCAACAGGAAAGGAAACTCGGGATGGGATCTCCACCCCCAGGATCCGCAGGATGAAAAGATTCGGACAACCCTAACTGTCGTAAGGTTTGGTTACCAAATTTGAAAGTGGACCTCTCGTTCATTGAAGGAATCGAGAGGGGATTTTAGTTGTGGCCCTAACTGTAGTAGGGTTTGACCGAATGGGAGATTTGAGATGATCCTAACCGTAAAAAGGTTTGATCGATCAATTTGTGGACCTCTCGTTCACTGGACGAATCGAGAGGGGAATTTGGCTTTGGTCCTAACTGTAGTAAGGTTTGACCAAGTGGGAATTGTGTGGTGGAGACTATGAGTTGTCAAACATCACTGAAAGTTTTGTGAGGGAAGATTGATCAAATGAAGTGATCGAATCTCATCTCAGCAGAAGAGTGTTTGTGAGAGTTAGAGTCCGACGAACAAGAACATTCGGAATTCGAACGTGGATTTCTTGTTCTTCTCTCTTACAACGACCGGGTTATCCCTAAGAATATCCCAATGTGGTATTCTTCTGGGAACTTCCCGGTACGTTAATAATCCACCCCCAGCTTCTTCGTGAAACTGGGCTTATCATTGCATCTGGTTGTATGATCGGGTTATCCTTAAGAATACTACGCATGGTACTCCCCAGGAACTTCCCGTTGAAGAAAGGAAATAGTTTAGACTCATATACCTATTGGAGTATTGAGAAGCAGTTTATACTCGTATACTCTTCGGAGTCGGGGAGCAGTTTATACTCTTATACCGGTCGGAGTTATGCCGTTCTTAACCGGCTCACCCTAGCGTTATGACGCCGGCTTCAACCAAGGTTTGGATGCTATCCTTGATTGTAAAGCACGCCTTGGTTGGGTGATGGATCCTCCTGTGGTATGCACAGTACTTCGGATCCGTAATATCGTCAGCTTCATCCTGATTCGCAATCGGTGGGAGCTTGATCTTGTTATTGTCAAAGAGGGATTTGAAGATGGCTGGAACATCTTCGTCCCTGAAGGAGTATTCTTTTTGAGGCCTCTGATCCGAAGTCTTTTGCTGCCTCTGGGATTGCTGTTGCGACGTTTGATTAGCAGCCGCTGCAGGTGCTTCACCCCCATCATGAGAGGCGAAGTTCGAGTTTGGAGAATTAGCCATCGGTTGGCTCCTCTCGGCCTTCTTCCTTTTGAGGAATTGCTCAGCTTGCTCTCCTCGGGCCTTCAAATCCTTCCAAGTGTCGGACGGCTCTATTCCCATAACATCCAAGATGTTAATGGATAAGTTGTTATGACAAGTCTGCAAGATGAACTCCTCCGTAATGGGATCCTTGCAGTTCATCGCCTTGTTACGGAAGCGTTTGATGAAGGTATCCACCAACTCTCCGTTTCTTTGTTTCTCATCGAAGAGCGTCCTGATCGACACTTCGTCATCATCATCGAAGAAATGAGCGAGGAACATGCCCTCCAGGTCCTCCCAGCTGTTGATGCTTCCAAATTTAAGACGGCGATACCAATCGAAGGCAGCTCCGCGAAGAGTGCCGACGAATGACCGAACCATCAAGGGTTCATTGCCGGAGATCATGCCCAAGTGGGACTTGAAGTAGATCAGATGTTGAGTGGGCGAGCCCCTTCCGTCGAACGACGTGAAGTTGATCAGGTTGAACTTTGCCGGGTACGGGATCGAGTCCCACTCTTTCGGGTAAGGACACGGAATGCCGGTCTTCTTTACCTCTCGAGCAGACATCAGGGCGTTGATTTTGCTCTCGAGATCTTTTATTTTCTCATCCTCGCTCGTACCGGAGCTTGGACAAATTGAAGGTGGGATAACGGGGCCACCCCCTGTATTACCACCCCCAGCGTTTTGGTTAACCGGAGGGTTCTCGGCATTGAGAGGTTCATCCTTATCTGAATCGCTCCCCGCTTGGTCAGCGTAATTTTGACGGCTGGATTCACCGAGCTGATTAGATAGAGCGCGAATTTGTTGGTCGTGCTCTTCCCTCATCCGTAGCATGGCCGTTTCCATTTCGATTTTGAAGGCCTCTTTCTGCTTAGCCAGGGCCTCTTCAAGTATTTTAGTTACTTGTTCGGCGCTGATCATAAGCGATGCATAAGGTTGCCCCGCGCTCGATGCCGTGTCATCAGACGCTACGGCTGAGCAAGAGTCTGAATCAGTATCCGATGCCTCTTCTTCTAGAGAAAGCCCCTTTGGTACCCTTTGGTAATCCTTCCGGCTGATAGTTCCCGACCGCAACCGCGTCATGCATCGGGATATCTCGGCAAGCTGATCCCGGTTGAAGGGTTGCGTCGATCTCGTTCTGCCGGTCATATTAGCTGACACCCTTAGATATTCGTCTTCTTGGCGGACGAATTTCTTTTTGTGGAACTGCTTCGGCTTGGAGAGTCTCTCGAACACCGAGATTCTTCTTGGGGTGTGAGCACAGCAGCATTCCGATAGCACCGCTTTGATTATACTTACGCACGGGCATTGAGACTCTATATCCTGCACATATCTTTTCCGGGATTTTTCCATACCCTCACCTCTATAGTACAGCTCATCAGCTTGGTAGCTGGAGCAACCTACAGAGTGTTGGCATGTGTTTCCCGGCATAACACCCTCATCCTCAGATGAGTGTGCTTCCCTTCGGGGATGCAACACTTTGTTAGATTTCTCAAGAGTGGCCCGTTCAAGTTTACGCTTTTGTGAGCATAGAAATTGAACGGGCTCTTTTACTTCGACTCGTAATCCGATGCGGTCAGTTATAGGGGCTTTCCCTTTATCATCTTTCCTGGGGGGATTGATTCGACCCCCAGTCTGATTTGCAACTTGGGGACCTTTCAATGGTCCCAGTCTTTCCTTGATGGGTACTCTACCTCGATTCACCGGTAAGGGACCGAGGCGACCCTTCAAAGGAACCCTGGGTTTTGAATGATCCCCTTTGTTACCTGGCTCCATTAAAGGCACCGGATCTGGTTTTGAAGAAGCTTGGGTAGCAACTCCACCTTTTTGTGTTTGAGGCGCTGGTTTTGGCTTTAGCAACCACACCCACTTGCTTGTAGACGGCTTTGTGGTCACCTCTTCTTTCTGCATTCCCTCTGCCTTTTGCAATAGGGCTCGGGCACATGCAGGCAACGCACGGCGCTTCTTGATTCGCTCCTCGAGCGTGGAGCGGTTCCTCTTGACGCGGATCCACTCACTTGCTTCTATTTTGGAGGGGAAGTTGGTTGCTTGCCGTGGTTGTGGCTCTTGGCGATATCTGGATTTTAGGTCCACGTTGTAGCGGACCCCATCCATTGATTCAGCGGCTTCGGCTCGTTGTTGGGTGAGGCGTTGACGCCGTCTTTGGCGAGCCCTCTTTGATGGAGCTGAAGCTGCATCATCAATCACCTTCGCGGCGGAAGGGAGATCTGGAGTTGCGACCTCGACCACGCTGAATGACGCGGGGGCGTTGCGTGGTGCGGAGGTAGCAACGGCGATGGGATCTTGGATATTAGAGCTGGAGATCCCGCGAGCCCTTCGGGGAGATGGAGTCTTCCCGCGCCTGTTTGGAAAGGCGGATCTGGAGGAGGAGGAAGAGAGGTATTCTTCAAACTTCTGCTGGTCGAACTCGTATTCGACCTCTTCATTCACCCGGATCTTGAAGGCCGGTTGCGTCACTCCGATCTCGGCAGCGAGGTCGGCGGCTCCCACTGTGGTCGCCAGCTTGTTTTCTTCAAAAGTTGCTGTTTTCATTGCTCTTTTTGAGATCTGTTACAACTTCAATCGTTACAACAGAATTTAAATGAAAACAAAAGATTACAACTTTATCGAAAATAAACACGAGATCCCGGTTTGGTTCGGTCTCGCTTGCGTGGGTTGTTGGCCTGTGACGGGGATGTTGATATCCGTGGACCACCGACTCTTCAGATCCGTTCCAGGAAAATCCGGCAGAGTTTCGTCTATCCGCAAAGGGATATAGAAACAGAACCTCGTCGATCCGCGTGAGATCTAGAGGTTATAAGCGTATATCTCGGCTAAAACGAGATAATAGCTCTTCTTAGTGGTCACCGCTAATGGGCAGCACTAAGGAAAAAAGAAGGGGTGAATGAAGAATTGATGAAGAACTCTCACTCCTCGATCCGGCAGGGCTTCGCCGCTCTCTTGAAAGCTCTGACTCCTCGCTCCGGCAGGGCTTCGCCGCTCTTCTCTAAAATTTCAGATCTCGAGGATAATCCCAAGATCCAAAATCAGAGCTCCAAAACCAAGGCCCCTTGAATGAAGGCCCTAGGGGGCTATTTATAGCCAAATGGAAAGAGGGGGGGACCATAGGGGGCCGAGACACCCCCTTGGGGTGTCTCGGCCAAGGCCGAGACACCCCTCGGGTGTTTCGACCTTGCCGGGATGCCCCTGGGTGCCTCAGTCTGGTCCAAGGTGCTACCGTTGTTCTGCCGTTGTCCCGTCGTTGATTCTTCGTTGACTTTTCGTCCGAACTCGGATCTGAGTGATTTCGGATGCGTTGGAATTCAGGCGAAGAGCTCTGTTGATCCCGATGGTTGGATTATCAGTGTGGTGATCGGGACACAGAGGGCGTTGGTTCAATTGCGGTGATCGCGGGGTTTTCGGTCAATCCGTATCCCCGTGATTCGTTGGCTCACGTAGTTCGTCGGTTCACTTCAGGCGCTCACCGACGTCATTTGAACTCTTGTGAACCGGGTAGTGACGTTCATCGTCGGTCGTTAACACTGAGCTGTTTGTGGGGACCTATCGGCAATTTTTGTCGCCTACAGGCACCCCCCCTCTCCTTGTGGCTATAAATAGCCCCCCTTGGCCTCCTTTGTGGGGGGCTCCTGATTTTGCTCTTGGCTTGGCTCCTCTCTTGATTTTTGGCCTTGAGCAAGATCTGAATTTTGAAGCGGCGAAGCCCTGCCGGAGTAAGGAGTCGGAGTTTTCAAAGAGAGCGGCGAAGCCCTGTCGGATCGAGGAGTGAGAGTTCTTTATCAACTTCTTCTTCATTCCCCCTTTCTTTTCCTTGGTGTTACCCTTCGCAGGTGACACTAAGAAGAGCTAGTGTCTCGTTTTAGCCGAGATATAAGCTTTAAACTTCTGAGATCTCACGCGAATCGACGAAGTTCTGTTTCTATATCCCTTCGCGGATAGACGAAACTCTGCCGGATTTTCCCGGAAAGGATCTTGATCGACCGGCGGTCCACGGATATCAACATCCCCGTCACAGGCCAAAGACCCACGCAAGCGCGACCGCACCAAAATGGGATCTCGTGTTTATTTTTGATAAAGTTGTAATATTTTGTTTTCATTTAATTCTGTTGTAACGATTGAAGTTGTAACAGATCTCAAAAAGAGTAATGAAAACAGCGACTTTTCCCGAAAACAAGCTGGCGACCACAGTGGGAGCCGCCGACCTCGCTGCCGAGATCGGAGTGACGCAACCGGCCATCAAGATCCGGGTGAATGAAGAGGTCGAATACGAGTTCGACCAGCAGAAGTTTGAAGAGTACCTCTCTTCCTCCTCCTCCAGATCCGCCTCTCCACATAGGCGCGGGAAGACTCCACCTCCCCGAAGGGCTGGCAGGATCTCCAACTCCTCAATCCAAGATCCTGCCGTTGCTGCTGCTACACTTGCACCACACAACGTCCCTGTGTCGTTCAGTGTGGTCAAGGCTGTAGATCCAACCGCCACAAAGGCGATTGATGATGCAACTCCAGCTCCATCAAAGAGGGCTTGCCAAAGACGGCGTCAACGCCTCGCCCTACAACAAGCCAAAGCCGCTGAATCAATGGACGGGATCCGCTACAACGAAGATCTAAAGTCCAGGTACCGCCGAGAACAACAACGGCAAACAACACACTTCTCCTCCAAACCAGAAACGAACCAATGGGTTCATGTCAAAAGAAATCGCTCCACTCTCGAGGAGCGAATCAAGAAGAGGCGAGCATTGCTTGCGCATGCCCGACTCCTTCTGAAGAAAGCGGAGGAGATGCAAAAAGAAACGGCGGTCAAAAAGCTGCCTACAAACAAGTTGGTGTGGGTACCCAAGTCGAAACCAGCACCTTCAACAAAGATGGGTGGAGTTATCGCCCAAAACTCCTCAAAATCAGATGTCGTTTCTCCGGTTCCAACGCCTTCAAAGGAGCCAGGTAAAAACGGGGACCCTTCAAGTTCCAGGGTTCCTTTGAAAGGTTGCCTCGGTCCTTTACCAGAGAACCGAGGTAGAGTACCTATCAAGGAACGATTGGGACCATTGAAAAGTCTCCAAGTTATAAATTAGACTGGGGGTCGTTTCTATCCCCCCAAGAAAGAGTACAAAGGGAAATCCCCTATCACTGACCGCATTGGTTTGCGAGTCAAAATACAAGAGCCCGTTCACTTTCTACGCTCACAAAAGCGTAAATTTGAACGGGCCACTTTTGAGAAAACTAACCAAGTGTTGCATTCCCAAAGGGAAACACACTCATCTGATGATGAGAGTGTTATACCGGGGAACACATGCCAACACTCTATAGGTTGCTCCAGTTATAAAACTGATGAGTTGTACTATAGAGCTGGGGGTGTGGAAAAACCCCGGAAGAAGTATGTGCAGGACATGGAGTCTCGCTGCCCGTGCGCCAACATAATCAAGGCGGTGCTATCGGAATGCTGCTGTGCTCAAAGCCCAAGAAGAGTCTCGGTGTTTGAGAGAATTTCGGGACCAAGGCAAAGGCGCCTCCGACGGAGAAGAACGGGGATCAAAGATGGATTCACCGCCAACATGACCAGTAAAGGGACGCCGGCACGAAATGATCTCGAGTCAATTTTGGAGGCATCCCGACGTCTAGCCCGTCTACAAGGAACGTACAGCAGGGTTAGAACAAGATTGTAGGCATCAAAAATTGCCGATAGGTCCCCGCACACAGCTCAGTGTTAACGAGCGACGATTGAACGTCACTACCCGGTTCACAAGAGTTCAAACGACGTCGGTGAGCGATTGAAGCCAACCGACGGACTACGTGAACCGACAGAACATCGGGACAACAGGAATACGGGTTGACCGAAAACCCCGCGATCATTGCAAACGGAGCAACGCCCTTCGTGAACTCCTCGATGGGCTTCCAACACAACCGGAATCAGTCAAATCCAAGTCCGGATAAAGACACTACAGAGAAAGCAATCAAAGAACACCGCGGAGCGTCTCGGATGACACGAAACACCCCGGGGGTGTCTCAGAAAATCCGAGACACCCCAAGGGTGTCTCGAAAATTCCGAGACACCCAGGGGTGTCCTCATGCCCTTTTAAGCCCCTACCCCCTTGGTTTCCTATAAATAGGCCCTAGGGCCTCCATTCTCTTGGCCTTGGTTTTGGGAGAGAAATTTCTGGTCTTGGGATTATCCTCGAGATCTGAAATTTCAAAGAGGAGCGGCGAAGCCCTGCCGGAGCGAGGAGTCTGATTTCTAAAGCAGCGAAGCTCTGCCGGAACGAGGAATCTCAAAAAGAGAAAAGTAATGAAAACAGCAACTTTTCACGAAAACAAGCTGGCGACCACAGTGGGAGCCGCCGACCTCGCTGCCGAGATCGGAGTGACGCAACCAGCCTTCAAGATCCGGGTGAATGAAGAGATCGAATACGAGTTCGATCAGAAGAAATTCGAAGAATACCTCTCCTCCTCCTCCTCCAGATCCGCCTCTCCGCAACGGCGTAGGAAGAGCTCATCCCCCAAAAGGGCTCGCGGGATCTCCAACTCCTCAATCCGAGACTCCGCCATCGCTGCCACTACGCCCATACCACGCAACGGCCCCGCGTCGTTCAGCGTGGTTAAGGCTGTAGACCCGGCCCTCGCAACCGCTACAAAGGTGATGGATGATGTAGCTCCAGCCCCATCGAAGAGAGCGTTCCAAAGGCGTCGTCAACGCCTCGCTCAACAACTCGCCAAGGCCAGGGAGTCAAAAGATGGAGTGCGTTATGCAGAGGATCTGAAGTCGAGGCAGCAGCAAGAGCAATGGCAGGTAATCAACTTCCCCTCCAAATCAGGAGCGAGTGAGTGGATCCGCGTCAAGAGGAACCGCTCCACGCTCGAGGAGCGAATCAAGAAGCGCCGCGCTCTACTTGCACACGCCCGGCTCCTCCTAAAGAAGGCAGAGGAGATGCAGCAAGAAACGGCGGTCAAAACGCCGTCCAAAAGCAAACTGGTGTGGGTTCCTAAATCGACACCAACACCTCAAACCAAGAAGGGTGAGGCCATCACCCGGAGTTCAGCCAAATCAGAGCCTGTTCCTCCTATACCGGCACCCTTAACGGAGTCAGGTAAACAAGGGGATCATTCAAGATCCCAGGTCCCTTTGTTGGGTCACCTCGGTCCCTTACCGGAGAACCAAGGTAGAATACCCGTCAAAGAACGGCTGGGACCATTGAAAGGTCCCCAAATTAAAAATTAGCCCGGGGGTCGAGTTAATCCCCCCAAGAAAATTGACAAAGGGAAAGCCCCTGTAGGCTGCCTAAAAATCACAATGGATAGTTAATCCCCCATCAAACACCGATGATGGAAGTTACAATCTGACGACTTCCAGAAGGCTACAATTTGAGGATTTCCACGTAGAAGGTTACAATCTGACGACCTTCACAACAACTAATGAAAGCCCCAATTCAACAGCTTTCACAATCAACATCGGGAGTTACAATCCGACGACTCTCATATTTTCAAGGAGCCAAAACGAAAGTTACAAGGTGACGATCTTTGCGACGCTCTAAGAAAAGAGACTACAAATCAACGGTCTCTTCATATTAAAATGCAGATATCTCTCAAACCGTAAGGAATTTGACGAAACGGAGGAAGCGAACCGAAGCCTTCGGCTCGGTTCGGATGGCTCCGTCTCGTCGAGATAGCCGATTTTCATATATAATTCGTCCAATTCCGACTTACGGTTTGAAAGTTATGACCTGTTCTTCGCAGCGAGTTATGTTCTGAAGTCCGTCTGCAATACTGGACTTCGTCGGGACATTGGACTTAGCCTGAAGCTCGCCAAACCCGCCTAAGGTTCGACTCTGCGTTACAGAGTCAAAACGCACAGGTCAAACCAGCGTTATAACATCAAAACGCAGAGTTAATCTCTAAAAACAGCACCAACTGTGCGTTTTCAGCCTTTAAACAGGCTCAACTC
>BQKN01037173.1:0-11407 GCA_022839385.1 Asparagus kiusianus
AAAAAACACAGATGGTACTAGCATTTCTCTGTATGTATCCAAAAATATCATAGAATACATGATACTAAAATATAACTTTTAGAAACTTTTAGGTATTAAAGTGAGGTTATTTGTAAGTTGAAGGTATTTAAATGTAGTATTGGATAAACAAGATGGCACAAACATGGAACATTAGGTAAACAATATGATAACAAAGTGTAACATTTTAAAACTTTTAAGAATGAAAAACCCAGATGGTATTAGCATTTCTCTATGTATGTATCCAAGAATATCATAGAATACATGATACTAAAATATAACCTTTAGAAACTTTTAGGTATTAAAGTGAGGTTATTTGTAAGTTGAATGTATTTAAATGTAATATTGGATAAACAAGATGGCACAAACATGGAACATTAGGTAAACAAGATGATAAAGAAGTGTAACATTTTAAAACTTTTGGGCATTTATCCGTAACATTTAGACTATGAGGCATTTATTTTTTCGGTTTTAAAAGAGGAGTGCAGATTTAGTGAAGCTATAGGGCATTTTTCAAAACCTTATCGTGAGATGGACTAACCAGATCATCAAATTCATGATTCATACCGTACATTTTATTTAAAACATCATCAAATTTTTACATAGTTTGGAGTCTTCTAGAGTATGAATCAAACTAGTATAATATGTTAATTTTTCATGCAGCTTAATAGCTGTCTTATTTGCACATAACTAATATAATAATTAAAAATTTTTAAATGATATAATTTTTTTCTACATATAGATGATGATGAGTGCAAATCATGATGAGCGGTGTCGATCATCGTTCCGAATTTACCTATTGGGTCATCTCACGATAAGAATATCAATCTCACCATCTCATTTTATCACATACACACGTACATACATGTTTATCACGATAAGAATATCAATCTCACGATAAGAATTTCAACTCTCTTCTTTAATCTAGTTGCTTTTGTTCTTCCAAATTTTCCGCGTAAACTTCTGTCAATTCCAACAAGTAGTATCAGAGCCTTGTCATTTTTCGGCTCATGGCTCAAATAATTACATGTTGCGACTCCAACTTCCTAAGTTCAATGGGAAGAATTATCATCTTTGAATATTCAAATGAAGGTCTTGCATGAATCACAAGATTTATGGAACATCATCGAGACCATCATTGTTGAACTGGCCGATCAAGCTACTTGTTAGGTCTCATGCTTATGAGTCTATTGTCTAATCTGGTTTTGATGATTAACAAGCAATTACTAACATCATTTGTTGAGTGTTTGCATTTAATTGTTAGGTATCCTACACAAAGATCATAAGTTTGAGGTTGATTGGAAATTAAGCTTTAACGACGACATCTTGGACGTCAGAGGAAATCGGAATGAAGTCGTCGTAATTCAAGTCAACGACATTATCGTTTCATCCTCACTACCAAGATCAAGCTAAACGAAGATTTTTATCTTGAGTGTATTAGTTTAGATTTATACATTATGTGTTGTGTTTAAAGCTCAAACTACACACACATATTTGTTTTTGATTTATCGTCGTTTTCGGATTATAGACTTAACGACACTATTTTATATCTTTCCTCAAGTCTATTAATATGTTGAAAAGTGTTTTAAAACTTGTTTGGAATGATTTTATCAAAATCAAGTTTTGGCGATTTCATATTTTTGATGTTTTTGCAAAATGTTTGTGTTTTTACAATTGAGAAATGTAATTTAAAATTTTTCTTCTCTAACATGTTCATCTTCATATATATAAACATTTTCCCATGTTTTATTAATTTTGGAGTTATTTTGTTATGTTAAATTAAATTTACAAAATCAAGTTTCTGAAAAATACAGGTATCTGAAACATCATCTATCGGTCGACCGAAAATTTCCATCAGTCGACCAACCAGTGCGTTTTTCTAGCATTTGTATTTTCAAACTTATCAGTCGACCGATCTCTATTATTAGTCGACCGATCAGTATATGTCAGTCGACCGATAATGTTAACCAGTCGACCGACGGTGTCTTCTGTTTTTCAGTATAGGCTAATGGTCGACTAACTGATCAACCGATTCATTTGACCGATCAACCGATCGACTAGTTTTTGGCTGTAACGGCTAGTTTGGCTAATTCCTTTTGAGAGGCTATATATAGGCCTCATAACTCATATGTTTCTTTATGGAAGTTTAGAATAAATTTTTGCAAACTTGTTTCAAGAGTTTAAGTGTATTTTTGATTTATGCAAAAGAGTTTTACAAAGAGAAGGCTTTCAATTTCAGTTTTGAGGAGTTCAGCCTCAAACATCTATATCTACATCTCTTTGTTTAATGAAGTTTTTCTAAACTTATTCTCTAGCCTATTTATATTTTGATTATCATATTTGAGCTAGATTTATTTGACTTTGACTTTATTTTGCTCATTGATTACACACACCCGCTTGAGTTTTAGTATTTCACATTTTGTATATTTAGGTTGTGAGGTTGCATCTTTGAGTGAGCTTAAATTTCGTTCTCGTCTTTGTTAGAGAACAAATCTTTACTTGCACAAATTGTTGAAATACATTGTAATACACAGGGATACTTAGAGGAGTGGTTAGGAGAGACCAGGGTCAGTTCCAAGAGAAGTGGCTTGGTTGTAAAAGCCTAGAGAGATGTAGTAATTCCAAGTACTTGAGTAAGGTGATACGGGTAGACCAACACTTTGAGGAGTGTATTATGTGATTGTCAATGAGTGAATTATAAAAGTTTTCGGTGAACTTTGAAAACCAAGATTGTGTAGTATTTGTGATAGTGGAGATCTCCTTGAGGTGAGGAGTGAAGAGACATAGGTCAAGGGTTGACCAAACTCCATGAACATATTGCTTGTTTGTGTTTAGCATTTGCGCACTTATTCTTGTGTATATTTTCATATCGCCTTTTGTCTTATAGTTTATATCGCCTATTGTTTATTATATATCCTTGCATATATCATTTGTGTATATCATATTGTTAGGATATTGTTAATAAGTTTTAATTTGACATCGTAATCGATTAGATTAGTAATTACCCTATTCACCCTCCTCCCTGTAGGGTATTTTCACTACTCACTCTCAACAATAACTCACTGAATGGAAACATACTTGGAAGAAGGAGAGAAAAACTTTATACTTTATCTACTAAGCTATAGATGAAGTCATCTTCGAGAGAATTTCTACATCAACGTCGGTGAAGGAGGCATGAGATACTCTTTATGCATCTTAGCTATGAGAAGAAAAAAGTCAAATTAGCTGACTAGATCCGCGAGGAATATATTTGATTTTGTTATAGACCTCTTCTGGGCTTATTTTGTGAAAACTCGAAAATATTGCTCGGCCCAATTTGATACTCATGAATTTGGCCTTCCACGTTCGTATAACCTTTAGCTCTATAGTATACCTGAAATTACCTTCCAATCTTTTATATGGCCAACTTATCTTCAAAATTATAAGTATTTTATTCGTGCTCATGGGAGAGTTTTACATGTAGAATAAGTAATATAGAGAAAGTAGTAACAACTGAACCCCGTCATTAACTTATAAGGCTAAGACTCCAATTTATTTTATATGTGATTTGTTGGTCTCTACGGGTTTATTCTTTAGTCATATATATGCTTATAAATTAAATTGAACGTTTTTTGGGAACGGTTGCTTCTTTTCTTTCTATTTTTATATAAACTCTATTTTATGGACATGAATATATAGGTGGCTTATACTAATAACTTATAGCATATGGATTATTAACAATTAGATAATTTGACCTGGAGCTTTTTCATTAAATAATTTAAAACTTATAAGAAATTCTAAACAAGAGGGTGAATTACTTTTATTTTAAAACTCAAATTCAAAATTAGGCAGTCTAATTACTAGCATCTCTTTTATAGCATTTCTCTTTATTTATAACATTCTAAGATAAAAAGAGGAAAAGAAAAAGTCAGTTTGCCGAATTAGCTTGTGGATAGCTCTTACTTCAAAATTTTAAATTCAAAAATAGGTAGTTTAATCATCAAACTCTCCTTTATAACATCGTTATTTTTAATAATATTTAAAAATAAAAAAGATATACAAAGGTCAGCAACTCATCGTGCGATCGCAGCATTAGAAAACTCTATTTAATGTAGAAACTAAGTAGATTTTGCCAAACGGCAAAAGCATCTTACACTGTCATTTTATTGTAAAAACTTTTAAGACTTGGTATGAACTAAAAGGTATATTGAATTAAACTCTACAACATGAAACACTCAAATAAAACGTCGCACTTAGATGAGATATAATGTCTTCGCATATTGATTTAATCTAGAACAATCTAACCTCAAGCCTCAATCTTTTAGTACTTGCATTAGGATTTCAATTTAGTTAGAAAATACAAATTACAATATCTATAAAATATTCTTAAGAATTCAAATATCACAAGAAAAAGATAGGAATAATAATAAAGTTAGAAAAATGTGATATAAAATATCTATAAAATCTTAAGAGCCTATTAGAGTTTCAATCTAGTTATCACAAAAAAAATGAAAAAATCTAGGAGCATTAGAGATAATAATTTGAGTAATTTTTGTAAATAATTTATTTATTTTGTTATAGATCATAGAAAATAGTTTTGTGATATAATTTTTTTTTAAATTTTATAGATCTTTACATGTTATCTGATTTATATGGTGTCTTATGTTCTATTAATATTTTAAAGGGAGGCACAGATGAACCAATAACCCTTCTTTATAAAAACTAGTAAATACATGATATCAAATTAATAAATAATAATAAAATTTGACCAATTCATCAATACTACTTTAAGGGGAAGGCTAATCAATCAACTTAAAATATAACTTTGACACATGAATAGTTTTACATATGTGATTTTATGAGTTTATGGTTAAGTTTAGAACACTGAACACCCACACCACCCCTACCCACAAAAAAAAGGTGCAGTGGATATCTCAAACAACCCACATCCAAGTGTTTCAATTTGAGAAAAAATCTCTCAAGTTTAGGTATGTTATAAATAATCCCAATCAACTTTGAAAATTAGAGAAAACCTCCTTAAATATAGGTTGCCTCATAAAACCGCCCCTTATCTTTTACACTTTTTTTTATCAAACCCCATTTGATGTCATTTCAAAATGTAAATCACCGAAACGCCCTTTTAAATATTAACCCAATTAAGTAACAAAATAATCCCTAACTGGTAAAAAAAGATCTTATTCAATTTATAATATTTCCCCCCTCTTTCTTCTCTTTTCATCTTACCTTAAAAAACCAGAGTATTTTTTTATAATTGAAGGATATTTTGGTCTTGTCTTAATCACCTACTCGTCACGTGACATATTAGACCTTATGATGTTAGCTTTCAGAACATAAAGTGAGAAGAGTTTATGGGAGTTTCTCAAATTTTCAAACTTGAGGGGAAGTTATCAACTATAGGCACAAACTTGATGGGGTTAATCAAGTTAAAATAGTTGTGGGGGTATTTTGAGACAAGACACATACTATATTTGAGGAGGGTTAAGTGATAAAAGTTCAATGCGGTTATCTCAAATTTTCATAGTTGAAGGAGCTTATCTACAATATGCTCAAATTTAAAAGGGATTTTTCTCAAATTCAAATAGTTAAAGGGGTCTTTTTGAGACACTTAGATGGTTTTGGGGATGGGGTTTTTCTACAATTAACTCGGGATTATATATAGAGAGGCTCTTTACATGAGTTTTTTTTCTTTGATTTCTATATTTAAATAGATTAATATGAGAGTTACTTCATTGTAGATAGCTATAAGGTTACAAAATATTTGATTATTATTATTATTTAATAATGGATAGCTTAATTTGATGAGGAATCTTAGGGTAAATATAAATTAGATGTTCACATGTCATTTTTGATGGGATAGAGAGATACATGCATGCTTATGATGTGACACATGTTAGTTTTTCATGTCAATACGTGTTAATTTTTTTGTGACTTTAGGAGTTCAACCAATTTCTCTTTATGTATAAAAGAGGGATCTCAAACCTATTAATTTTATATTAAGAGTATTAAATGAGGTTTATATATATATGCAAGCAAATGCACAAGACGTGACCCCCCTCTCCCCTTCCATTGTTGGGAATTCAAAACAATCAAATCGAATATGTGTCGTTCCGGGCCTTGTGTTTGAGAGTAGGAAAGTAGAAAAATCATCGCAAATAAAAGATGAAACTTGCAGGAAAGTAAACAAGAAAGAACACACCAGATTTAACAAGGTTCGGCAACGTGTCTACGTTCTCGGGAGCCACGCCACATAATTCTTTGATTAATTTAAAGAAAAATTACAAGCTCACAAACTAGGGTTTAATCTCTCTAAAGAATCCTCTCAAAAACTCTCTTTTCACATGTCAAGTTAACCCTAAAAACGTTTAGGTATATATAGGATCCCATATCAAAATAGAATCCTGAATAGATTTGGAAAAAGGAAAAATCGATTCCAGTCGATCGGGTCACGTCCCGCGGTCTGTAGGGTCGAAAAGTTAAAGTTTGATTGATTTCTTGTTTTAAGAAATGTGTCCGATCACTTAGTACGAATCCCTTATAATCACCCACTCTCTATCTCGATTACAGAGGAAGAGAAGATTAATTTGACTTCTCTTTTTGTTTAAAAGTGGGTTCTTGGTGGCAAAATGATACTTCTCTCGATGCTCAAGCAGAGATTACAACCTGTTGACGATCAAAACAAGATCATAAAAGCTTCTTATGGTGGCTTAGACCGCGAGAATGCAGACACTAATCTCTCTTCACGCAATCGCCAAAACTCCTCCAAAAGCTCTCCAAAAAATCCCTTCTTCATAGCCGCTCATGGCTATTTATAGAGTTTCAGCACGTAACCGACATGCTAAAATTATGGATAGAGGGCGTAACTGATTCCTCCAATTCAACCCACATTGGTTAATAGGGTGTAACGTGCTCCTGAAGCTTAGCGCACGTAGCTAGCTAAGTCTTCAATTCCGTTACAGCTGTTTTTTGTGAACGATAAGCCTCACTGCATGACGAGGTTCATCTAATTGGACGAGCCTCAATATGCAGCGAGGTTCATCTTATTGGACGAGCCTTAATATGCAGCAAGGTTCGTCTTATATGACCAGCTTTGCAGTATAGCAAACTCTGACTTCACTGACTTCATCTGACAAGTTTTGTCTTCATTAACGAGCTTCGTCTGACGAGCTTCCTTTTCACTAACGAACTTCATCTTTGATAACTGAGTCTAACTGCGTATTAAACTTTGTGAATTTCCTTTTAATGAATCTTGTCTTCACTGACAAGCTGTTTTCATTGACGAACTTCACCTCCAATGATGAACTCCGAACCTCGTATCTAATGACGAGCTTCAAACCTCGTTTCCGACTATGAGCTTCGTCTTTGATGTCAAGTCTCATTTCCAATGATGAGCTTCGAACCTCATTTCCAATGACAAGCTTTGTCGAGGCTCGTTGTGTGGTGAGTCTCGTTTCTGATATGGATCCTTACTGGGTGGCGAGTCTCACCTTTGATTGAGACGAGGTTTGTCCCTATGATGACCTTCATCATATCTTGAAGTTCAGCATTTTTTAATGCCTTCACGATCGACCGGCCAGAATGTTGATTCAGCACCCTGCATGGTGCACGTTCACGGTCGACCGGACCAGCTGTCACGGTCAACCGGCCAGAGAGTCTATTTCTGCTCAGTTTCCTGCAGTCATTGCGGTCGACCGGACCTCCTCCTTCGATTGACCAGCCAGCGACTGGACTATTTTTTTGTCTTTTTGATTCCAGCTTTGGGTCTATACACTTAGACTAACAATCTTCTACTTGAAGACCAAAGCGCCATCAACAAGCTCACCCGAACTCTCCCCTTCTTCGCAAGCATCTTCTCCTTCCCGAAAAAAATCCTTTCTTCAACCATCATCTTCCTGGCGATCCCGCTGATCCTCCTAGTGTGGTTCCGCCTTCATCTCCTACGCGTGAAGTCTAACTGAAGTTACGCACAACTCCAGTTTCTCGATGGTTACTGCTTTCGTCAACATATCTGTAGGATTTTGACTCCTCCTAAATATTCTCTAGCTGAAATTTCCTATCCTCAATCAGGGAGCGTATAAAATGGTATTGTACGTCGATGTGCTTCGTTTTATACTGGATTCTTGGTAAGATGTATAGCGCTCTGACTATCACAATAAAGAACTCCGTTCTCCTACTTCAGATCTAACTCTTCTAGACACCCGATCAACCAAATTATCTCATTGCTGGCTTTAGTCACTATGATATACTCTGCCTCAGTTATGGACAATGTTATAATCTTCTACAGACGTGAGACCCAGCTCACTGCTGTCGTTGCCAAGGTATAAATATACACCGTGGTACTTCGTATCGTATCATAATCACCGACGAAATCTATATCCACGTATCCCTATAGTACCAAATCCTTCCTCGTGAAACATAGTGGCTTGTCCGTAGTCCCTCTCAAGTAACACAATATCCACTTCACGGCCTCCTAATGCTGCTTCCCTGGATTGCTTGTAAACTTACTCACAACTCTTACTGCATGGACGATATTCGGCCTCGTATAAACCATCGCGTACATAAGACTACCAATGGATAATAAATATAACACTCTGCTCATATGATCATTCTCTGCATTTGTCTTGGGTGATTGCTCCTCAGATAACCTGACTTCCAAGGGACGTGCTAACAACCTTAGCATTCTGCATGTTGAACCTCTGAAGTACATTCTCGATGTATTCAGCTTGACTCAACTTCAACATCCCTTCAGCTTTATATCTACTGATTCGCATCCCAAGAATTTACTTCGTTGCACCCAGATCCTTCATAGCAAAATCCTTCGTCGACTGCTTCTTCAAGTTGTTTATCTCCTCTAAACATGGTCCTACAACTAACATGTCATCAACATACAATAATAACACGATATAGCTAGACTCGAACCTCTTGAATTAGCAACAATGATCTGAATTGCATCTTCTATAGCCATTGCTTTGCATGAAGTTGTCAAACTTCTTATACCACTGTCTCGGAGCCTATTTCAAACTGTACAAGCTCTTCTTGAGCTTACACACCATCTCTTCCTTTCCTTCTTCAATGAAGCTAACATGTTGCTTCATGAATATTTCTTCATCAAAGTCACCATGAAGAAATGCAATCTTCACATTTAAATATACAAATTAATTTTAAAGTAGCATTTTGGTATATTCTCTTAGTATCCATTCAAATATCCGAAGAAACCTGGGAATGGTTCCCAAAAAATTCACACTTCATCGACACATGATGATAATTGTTTATATTTATAAAGCTGGCAGAATCAACTTAAAGCCGGAGTAAAATTTATTTCTAGAACATATGCTATAAGTGGGATTAATTAAATAGGATTATCAAGTTAAAACTATCAATATTTTTAATGATATAATTACCTACTTTGTACTCCAACCCTATTTGTTGGGGATTCGAAACAATCAATCGAATTTTGGAAATTTTGTTGATCCCCATTCTTATGAAATTTGATTGCATTAGCGGTTAATATCATAAAATACATAATTTTGAAATATTTTTTACTCAACAAAAAAGTGATAAAATTGCCTCTCCACAATAAATTACATATGCAGGCTGCAGCCTCTGCAACTAGCAAACTTGAAAAGCCAGCCGAGCGCAATTCTCTATGCGAACTATATGCCGTAGGATGCTTCAACCTCTCATAGTTCATCGCCAACCTCCTGGGCCCACACAATACACAACAAAATGCATTTTCATTTTATGCATTTTTAGGATATTATTATAATGTGGGTTTTTGTGTGGCTTATTTAAAAGAGAAGCATAGTCCATTAATTAAAATCTCTCATTAAGTTAACTTTTGTTAGGGGAAAAAGGGGAAAAAACACTTACAAAACGTGATTAGATCAGAATCAAAGAGTACATTTATTAAACATGCATGAAAATTTTCTAATTTCAAAAGAAATAGTTTATAAAATATCAAGCGAATAAATTTAAGTGTTCAGGTAACAATTTGAACATATTATTTTATTTATCGTCTTATAATTCTCTTGTAAAATTTCCAACTTGGAAGCTATAGGTATCAATTGTTAATTTACAAGAAAAAACAATAATGATATTTCATAATATATTTGTAATAAATAATCTATTCATGCAATTTGTGCTATTTATATATATTCGTGTGAATTTTCTTTCGAAACGACATATTGTCATTCTACTTCTCATCTTTGTAAATCAAATGATTTACAAAAAATTCATGTGCTTGATGAATAATCATATTGGTCTAGATTCACTTAGTTTAAAACAAAAAAATACTGATGCATATGCACAAGGGCGGAGCTAGAAATTTTATCTTTGGGGGGGGGGCCCCCCCCCCCGCAAAAATCCAAGATACATAGTATAAGTAATAACTAGGTTTTATACACGTGCAATGCACGTGGTTAAATATCATGATTAAGTATTTTTGGCTTGTTTTCTAACTAAAATTTGTTTCTCACTTCTACTTTAATAGTTTATGCTCACTTTTGTCTCTAAACTTTAATATTGCGATTAGTTATTTTTTTGATGTTTGTTTAAATGGGCTACACCTAATTTAAATTTTCATGTTAATATTTGAATTGATAGAAAACAAATATAATTTGAAGCTAATATGAATTTTCATATTATTTTGACTGACATAAAACCAAGCTTTACTTGAGAAAGTACAATGTTGCAAAAGTAAAAAATATTAAAATAGTGTTATACAAGGAAGGTGAATATTTAAAACCAATAAGGTAAAATAACTGCATAAAAGTATGCTAAAACGATACAAAAGAGAATATAAAGTTTGTTCCTAATTATTAATAGACATCATAAAAATTATAAATTAAATATTACTGCTAACTCTAGTATATTTTCATATGATAAAAATATCTGCACAAGCATATAAAAGTACTGAAAAAAGCTTGTGAAACTCCCTTCTAAAGATTTCTAAATTCACTCAAAATAATTAAATTATTCTATAAAATATTCAAAAAATATTATCTTTTATTCCTTCTGTTTTATTTTTTTACTATGCTAATATCAATCATTCCTCACATTTATCTTTTTTCTGGGTAATTCTAGAGTAGTATCTTCATCATCTACTCGATAGTGACATCAAGATAGAGTTGTACTTTTTGTGTTGTTATCGTTCATGGGCTCGTTAATCTTTTATCTTGTTGTTTAACTTCACAAAAAAGTTAAATGTATTTTTGATGTTCAATACATACTTTTTGAAATATAGACTTTGATTTTTTTATTTTAATGATAATAAATATTAATTTCATATATATAAATTCTTTGTGTTCCTAATTTATTACCTAAATAAGATTAGGAGCTACCTCTTTTCTCTATAATGAATTCTTCTGATGTGCATCTAATAAGAGTTTTTTTT
>BQKN01037176.1:0-12308 GCA_022839385.1 Asparagus kiusianus
GCGAGAGACGAGTGTCGTTCCACCCATTTGATCGACGATGATGGCATCTTCAGCCAAATACTTGAATGTTTCATGTTCTCTCAATGATTGATCTTGGTTAATTTAAAGGTTTTTTTAATTTTGGGAATTAATCTTATTCTGATTTCAGTAGGGTCAGAATGTCTTTAGTCTTTTAATGTTGTAATTTTTTTATCTATTGTAATTTTTTATTTTGAAATCTGTGTATATTACCTTTCATCGCAACGATGAATAAAGAAGCCGTAATTTGTATGATAAGGTGTCCAAAAAGCCCGCCGGCACGGGCCCGGCCTCGGCCCGGAAACCCGGCCCAAGTCTGGGCTTCGGGCCGGGCTCGGGCCGCCTCCTTGGTGCCCGACCCGGCGCCGGGCCCGGCCCTGGCCCCGGCTCGCCCCGGAATATTTTTTTATTTTTTATATTTTTTATATGTATTATATTTGTATAATATATGTATATATTGTTGGAAATTGAGATCAAATATGGAATAAAACTAGGAATTGGATGTGCTGTATTTTAAAACTTTTTCAGTTAACTGCTGTGCGTTATAGAAACGCTGTGCTTAAAGCAATATTTAGCCTACTCCGGTGCAATGATCCTAAGGCCAAACTGCTTCTAGGAACAGCAGTGCAATACTCTGGTGTGCACCAACCCAGTATTGATAAGATCTCCTCGATCTATAAGACCTTTCGGTCTAGGCAAAAGATCTCCTCGATCTCAGAACCTTTCGGTTCAAAACCTTTCGATTTAAGACAAGTTCCTGTGGGCACAAATTCCTGCAGCAGTAGCACAACAGCAACAACGTCGAGATCGACGTTCGTATTCCAGCATGCGACGTTCGTGTTCCACGTTCGTGTTCCACGCTCGCGAGAGAATTTTTAGGTTTTCAGCAATTTTTCAACCACTGACCAAGAGCTGCCTAAGGGCGCTATTTATAGGCCTCTAAGGCTAGCTCAAGAGTCACAAGCAATTAATGTGACTGTTATAATTCTTAATGGCAATTAATATTGTAACATCAATGTATTAAATTGCTCTTAATGCTGTTGTAACTGCTGCATGCATTAACTCCTGAATACGAGGCAATCAATGGATGCGTTGCTACGAAACGCGAGGGTAAGGTCTCAACAAATCAGACGAAGCTCGTTTGACAAATGAACGTCATCAAACAGGAGAACCTCGTATGACAGACGAACCTCGTCGAACGAGCAAACATAATCAAGCAGGCGAACCTCGCATGACATACGAACCTCGTCGATCAAGCGAACCTCGTATGACAGACGAACCTCGTCAACAAGCAAACCTCGTATAACAAACAAACCTCTTCGAATGAGCGAACATAGTCAAACAGGCGAACTTCGTATGACATATGAACCTCGTCGATCGAGCGAACCTCGTCAAACTACGAGAATGCTAGGGTCACCCTCGTACGAATACGCAGATCGCCCGCATGCTATGAAGCAACCTTCATGGCGACCATAGTGGCAGCCAACGTGGCGCCACCTCGCCCCGATGCATCCGTGCGAAGTGCAAAGTACGCCTAACAAATCGCCACTTAGCGCCTCAGCCCGATTTGCCCCGATCCCTGGCCTATTGGCCCACGGCCCACGACCCACTGGAACTTATAAGGGATTAATTCAAGTAAAACACTTCTTGGCTTGCCATTGGCAAGCCTCGAACAAGGGACCTTTAGAAATACCAAAACTTTAACTTTCCACTAGGCTACAAAGCATTTATGAAAAGTACTTGTAGTTAATACATATATAGTTTGAAAACTCATTTTGGAAAGCTATTTTTGACCAAAAAATCCAACAATCCCCCACAAGTTTTTAAACTAGTGTCGTGTTATGGTGCCGTCATTTCAATCGTTGTGCATAAGGTACATGTCGCATGGACTTGAATCCCCCTTAGACTAACTGAATAGAAGATAGATGCATGGTGTCGCAAGGACTTGAACCAGCAAATGTCTAAAATCTAGCGATCACACACGATCAAACTCATCTGTGGTAGTTTTCGCTTTGAACCACACTTGCCTTTGCCTTTTCACATTTATGGCCCTGTGCTAGTCCTGGTTTTTGCTAGGGCTCTAGGTATCTTTCCAAGCATAGGTGAGTTCTTTAGGCATGTTTCCTATCAAACATCCCCCATCCGAAATGCTTTGAACTCATTAAGGCTTAAGAGCCATCCTCTCTCATGATAGGATTCTAGGTGAGTCCTTTAGGCGTGTTTCCTATCTAACACCCCGCATCCGAAAATGCTTTGGACCCATTAAGGCTTAACAGCCAGCCCCTTTACATGATAGGACTATCGGTGAGTCCTTTAGGCATGTTACCTATCCAACATCCCGCATCCGAAATGCTTTAGACCCATTAAGGCTTAAGAGTCAACCTCTTTACATGATAGGATTTCACTTGTAAATCTTACTTGACTTTTGAACCAATCATCTTGTCATTAGTAGCGTAAGTTTTGGACTAATAACTTGACAAAATGGTAAGTATTTGTAAGACTCACCAAACTTTGCAAATCTTACTTGACTTTTAAACAAGTTATCTTTATTATTAGTAGCATAAGCTTTGAACTAATAATTGGATGAACATGGTAAGTATTTGTAAGACTCACAAAACTTTGAGACCCATTACAGTAGACGTCCTTTCGACTATGTCCTTTTTCAGACCTTTAGTCAAAGAATCAGCCACATTCTCTGAAGACCGAACGTCAATCACCAAGATGACTCCTTGGCAAATGAGTTCTCTCAAATAGTCATGCTTCAGACGAATGGTCTGCTTCTTTCCATTGAACAACGAGTTCGCTGCCACAGCACCCGTTGCCTGATTATCATAATAGATTGTAATTGCGCTTTGCAATTCTGTCAATGGAAGGTCTCGAAGAATACAACTGAGCCACTTAGCTTCATCTCCTGCAGCACAGAGTGCGAAGAACTCAGATTCCATCGATGACTGTGCAATCATAGTTTGCTTCTTAGATTTCCACAAGATGGCAGCTCCACCCATGGTGAAGACAAAACCTCTAGTAGATCTGCACTCATCTGGTTCTGAGCACCAGCTCGCATTTGAATAGCCTTCGATTACAGCCGGATATCCAGTGTAGAATAGGCCCAGACCTGTAGTTCATTTCAAGTATCTCATCAATCTCTGGACAGCATCTTAATGAAGCTTTCCAGGATTACTTGTGAACCTACTAAGAATTCCTACAACAAATGCTATATATATCTGGCCTTGTGCAGCTCATCGCGTACATAAGACTTCCAATTATCTTTGAGTACCTTAGCTACTCTACTGGTCTTCAAGTGTTCGGTCGAAGCTTCTTGTTGTAATCATACGGTACTGACAGTTCTGGTAGGTCGTAGTAGCCATACTTCCTTAGCATGCTCTCGACATAGTGAGATTGGGATAATCCAATACCCTCTTCAGAGTATATGATTTTGATTCTGAGAATCACGTCCGTATTTCCAAGGTCCTTCATGCTGAACTGAGCTGATAGAAATTTCTTAGTAGATGTTACTATCTCCAAATCACTCCCGACGATGAGCATATCATCCACATAGAGACAGATAACCACCATCTTCCCTTCAGCGACATTGATGTATAGGCACTTGTCAGACTCACTGACTTGATATCCATTATTGCGAACAACCCCATCGAACTTCTCATGCCAGAGTTTTGGTGCCTTCTTAAGTCCATATAGAGACTTAATAAGCTTACAAACTTTACCAGCTGGAGCATTAAGTCCTTCTAGTTTCTCCATGTAGATCTCTTCTGTGAGGTCTTCATTGAGAAAGGCAGTCTTCACATCCATCTGATGTATGACGAATCTTTTTATCGCCGCCCATGCGATAAGCACTCTGATGGTAGTGATCCTGCAAACTGGTGCATAGATGTCAAAGAATCAATTCCTTCTCTCTGAGAGAATCCTTTCGTCACCAGTCTTGCTTTGTACTTCTCAATAGTACCATCAAGACGAAGCTTCTTCTTGAAGATCCATTTGCAATTGATAGGCCTAGCACCTTCAGGTACATCCACCAGCTCCCACGTGTGATTTTGAATCAATGAATCCATCTCATCATCTATAGCTTCTTTCCACAGAAGAACGTCTGTTGACTGCATTGCTTCTTAGAAAGTCTGCGGATCTCCTTCCACATTATAGGTGATGAAATCATCTCCAAAATATTTCTGTCTTCTGACACGCTTGGAAGATGGTTCAGTAATTCCTTCATCATTGACACTTTCGGTTTCTCGCGAAACTGGCTCCTCTGTTGCATCTGACGTACTAGCATTCTCTACTATATCTTTGAGTAATAATCCTTTATCTTTGATAAACTTATCCTCAAAGAATTCTGCATTCCGAGCTTTAATGATGGAGTTGGTTCTAAGATCAAGGAACCTGCAAGCATCACTATCTTCAGCAAAGCCAAGAAACACATATTTGTTTGCCTTTGGTCCGAGCTTAAGCCTTCTGATATCTGGAACTCGAACATATGCGAGACACCCCCACACTTTTAGACTATCCAAAGGATCTGGATATCCTAACCATAACTGATGAGGAGTACTATCAGTTTTGGAATAGGGTACTCTGTTCAGAATCCAGTTTGCCATCAGCAAAGCCTCTCCCCAATAGCATGTAGGTAGACCAGATGTAATTAGCATCGAATTCACCATCTCGGTCAATGTGCGATTCTTCCTTTCTACAATTCCACTAGATTGTGGAGAATACGGAGTAGTAGTTTCAGCAATGATTTCATGCTCCTTGAAGTATGCCTCTGACTCCTTAGATCGGTACTCCCCTCCTCTATCACTCTTGAGTCTTTTCACCTGAAGTCCAACCTGCTTCTCCACTCGAGTTTGAAACTCGATAAATTTGCTGAATGCTTCATTTTTATATTTCAGCAGGTAGACGTGGCAGAAGCGAGAATGGTTATCAATGAAAGTGATGAAGTACTTCATGCCGCCTCGAGTAACAAAGCTCTTAAAATCACAAGTATCTGAATGAATCAGATCCAATAGTGCTCCTTGTGACGCTTGGAAATGGCTTCCTTGTCAGCTTCGCTTGCGCGCAGACTTCACACTTCTCAAGTTTGTTACCCCCACATTTTGGAAGTAATCCTAACTTCTCCATGCTAGACAACTTTCTATAATTTACATGTCCTAGCCTATTATGCCATAATACAGAGGAGTAAACAGAAGAGGATACTTTATTTATAACTGAGTTGGGTACAATAGTACTGATCTTATACATGCCATCAGTACGATATGCATTACCAAAATACATTTTCTTAAAAGATAACACAGCCTTTCCTCCTTGGAAATCCAGCCTCATACCAGCGTCACACAGCAGGCTTCTAGAGACTAAGTTTTTAGCAATTGAGGGAACATGTTTTACATCCTTCAATATTAGAGTCTTCCCTGAAGAAAGAGTCAGCACCACAGTCCCAGTTTCAAGAACAGGAACCACCGAACGATCAGCCATTGATACGTTCTCTTTGGTAGCAACATAGGAAGAGAACAAATCTCTGTTAGAACAGACATGACAGGTAGCACCTGTATCTAACCAAACTAGAGACATTGCTGGGAGTTGTCACCTGAAAGAGCATAGCAACACAATTATCAATTTGATTAATATTGTGTGTTGTTCCCTTCTTTGTTGATTTGCAGTCCTTGGCAAAATGCCCTTGCTTCCCACAGTTGAAGCATTTGCCGCTCTTCTTAAAATCTTTCTTCTGTACATTCATGTTCTTCAGATTATGATTCTTTTTTTTGTTAAAATATTTCTTTTTCTTAGAAGAATTGGTACCCTTCTCAGAGTTAGTTGTCACCATGTTAGCAGACACCTTCTGCTTAGCTAGGAGATCATTCTTTGTGTGAGTTCGAATCTCGTCCTCGATCCGAATAAACCTCTTCAAATCAGACAGAGTCACCTGTCTTTTCCTTCTTCGAATGTCCATGAAGAACGACATCCAAGATGGAGGAAGCTTGTTAACAATTATACCAGAAATGAATGTTTGACAAATACTGATCTTTTCATCCTTCAGCTTCATAACAAGTTTTTCGAGTTCTTTGACTTGAGGCAAAACTTCAGTGTCATCTTCAAACTTGAAGTCTAGAAATTTGTCAATGAGGTGAGACTTGGAAAGCTTCTCCTCATCCTTGTATTGCTCCTCCATAGCATTCTAGATTTCCTTTGCAGACGGCTTGTTGGTGTAAGCATCTGCCAGATGATCAGCCAGACAGTTAAGGAGGTAACTCCTACAAAAATGATCATCTTTATCCCAAGAAGCTTCAAACTCTGAGTCTTCTTCAAAGTCAGGTTTCTCCTCAGAAACCACATAGTAGATTTTCAGGAGTTGCATCCCAAAAATCACTTTTCGACGCCATGCGTTGAAGTTAGATCCATCAAAGTTTTCTAACTTGAGATAGTCCACTCCAAGAGTCTTCGCAGGATCCATTAGTAGATTAGAAATATTGCTTTAAGATTGTTGAAAATTGAGGTTAAATCTGGAATGAAACTGAGAATTAGATGTGCTGTATTTTTAAACTTTTTCAGCTAACTGTTGTGCGTTATAGAAACGCTGTGCTTAAGGCAATATTTGGCCTACTCCGGTGCAAGGATCCCAAGGCCAAACTGCTTCCAAGAACAACAGTGCAATACTATGGTGTGCACCAACCCAGTATTGACAAGATCTCTTCGATCTATAAGACCTTTCAGTCTAGGCAAAGATCTCCTCGATCTCAGAACCTTTCGGTTCAAAGCCTTTCGGTTTAAGACAAGTTCCTGTGGGCACAAATTCCTGCAGCAGCAGCACAACAGCAACAACGTTGAGATCGACGTTCGTATTCCAGCACGTGATGTTCATATTCCACGCTCGCAAGAGAATTTTTAGCTTTACAACAATTTTTCAACCACTGACCAAGATGTTGGCCTTCTTGTTTTGATGATTTTTAACAAACAATTTATTTCTAATGTTGTTTGTCTAGTGTTTTTGTTTTCGTATTTATTCTAGGCAAACAACATGTTGGAGGTTGGATGGATTAAGCCTACACGATCATATCAAGAGGAGGTTGGCGGAATTGTGGAGTGAAGCATCGTACAATTCAAGTTCAAGGTCCAAGTTTAGCTTCATCCGCAACGTGTACCAAGTTGAGTTCAATGAAGATCAAGATCAAGCTTGGGTAATTTAGTTTAGGATTTATATTATATGTGTTAAGTACGTTAAGCTCAATATCTATACACACACATTTATTGGTTTCTTTGTATATATATATAGTTATATACATATACAGAAGTTTTGGTTTCTATGCATATATATAGTTATATATATGCATACATAGTTTTTGAGTTTTCATGTTTATAAATATGAAATCATATATTTCATATTTACTATTGTGTTTTTGAAAATATTGCATAGCATATGTAATTTTGTGAAAATATTATCTTATTAGTTTATAGACTTCAATATCAGTTTATACATGTTTTACTAAGTCTATAAAAACATTTCACAAAGTTTCAAAAGTTGGTTTATGTCAAAACATCAAAATTCAAGTATCTCATATTTTCATGTTTTGGACTATTTTGTAAAATGATGATATTTTTCATTTGGAAAGTCCTTTTTGGAAACCAGTTTATTATCATGTCTACAATCATTCCCCAAAGTTTTATGTTTTTTGGAATTTATTTGATATTTTTAAGTAGTGTTTTAAAAATCAGAAAAACAGTTTTCAGAACCTGATTTTCATATATCAGTTATCGGTCGACCGCACCGGTCGACCGGACCTGTGTTCATTCCTTACTGGGCAGTAGAGAGTTGGTCGGTCGACCGGTCCGGTCGACCGAGAGCTTCATCGGTTGACCGTAGGAATTTCCGGTCGACCGACGAGCGTCCAGAACAGCTCCGTGGTTTTTTTGTTCTTCGCGGTCGACCGCGAATATTTTCGGTCGACCTCCAAGTTGACTGTTGGTTCCCTAACGGCTCTTTTCTGAGCAGATTTTCTCTGGGCTTTTTGTCTTGTACTTAGGGGTTTTGGTTGAGCTTTGAGTGGGTATAAATACCCTATTGCTGCTCTCTTTCAATTAGTTAAGAAGTTTTCAAAGAAGTTTTTAAACAAGGGTTTTAAAAAGGGTTTAAGCTTGTTTTAAGCTTGTTTAAGGGTTTGGTTTATGAAGGAAGTTTTACAAGAGCTTGAGGAGATTATCAATTGTATTTTGGGCATTCAATCCATCTCTCTCTCTTGTCATCTAGAGAAGTTTTCCTAAACTCAACTCTAGCTTTTATTTATAATTATTTGTTGATTATCATTTCTATTAAAGCTAGTTTTATTTGAGTTTAGTTTGATTTGATTTACTCCTTGTTTACACACACAACCATTGAGCTTATTGTATTTGCATACATTATATAATTAGGTTGTAGGATTGTGTGACATTGAGTTGAGCCTAATTGAGTTCTCACTTTGTTAGAGAGAACAATCATTTATGATATTGTGCTTATCGTGAGAATCACTTTGTAATACACTTGTACACCAAGTGAGGAGTGTGTGGTGAGAGACGGTGTCGAATCCAAGAGGAGTGGCGTCAGTTGACGTGCCTAGGGAGAGGTTGTAACCGAGCACTTGAGGAGGAGGACACGGGCTAGGACCAACACTTAGTGTGTGTGGTGTGATTGCATAGTGATTGTATTGTGAGGTGTAAACGTTGTCGGGTGGTCGTAGAAAACCCGGTTGTGATAGTGGAGTATCTCCTCGAGGTGAGGAGCGGGGGCGTAGGTCGTGGGGACCGAACCTCGTAAACATATCCTTTGTTTGTGATTGCATTGGCGTACTTGTTTTCATGTTCATATCTTACATCACCATTGTGTATTGCTTGTTGATCATTTTGCCCTATCACATTTGGAGTTAAATTGTTTACCCTTTTGTTAGTTTGTATATCCTTGCACATATCTTATTATATATCTCTTTGTTAGGATATATTATCTTGTGCTAGTTTATATATCCTTGCATATATATTTCATCATATAGGATATATCTCTTTGTTCATATTGCTTATCCTAGCTCGTATATCTTGTTGTATTTTATACTTGCTAGGATATATCTTGTTGTTCACATTGCTTATTCTTGCTTATATCTCTCGTATATCTATCTTGCAAGAATATATTTGTTAAGTAATTTTAATTGGCATTTAAATCGGATTAGATTAGCATAAGACCCTAATCACCCCCTCTCTAGGGTCTAACACAAGAGCTGCCTAAGGGCGCTATTTATGGGCCTCTAAGGCTAGCTCAAGAGTCACAAGCAATTAATGTGACTGTTACAATTCTTAATGGCAATTAAGATTGTAACATCAATGCATTAAATTGCTCTTAATGCTGTTGTAACCGCTGCATGCATTAACTCCTGAATACGAGGCAATCAATGGATGCGTTGCTACGAAAAGCGAGGATCACGTCTCAACAAATCAGACGAACCTCATATGACAAACGAACATCGTCAAACAGGCGAACCTCGTATGACAGACGAACCTCGTCGAACGAGCGAACATAGTCAAGCAGGCGAACCTCGCATGACATACGAACCTCATCGATCAAGCGAACCTCGTCAAACAGGCGAACCTCGTATGACAGACGAACCTCGTCAACAAGCGAAACTCGTATGACAAAGAACCTCGTCGAATGAGCGAACATAGTCAAACAGGCGAACCTCGTATGACATACGAACCTCGTCGATCGAGCAAACCTTATCAAACTATGAGAACGCTAGGGTCACCCTCGTACGAATACGCAGCTCGCCTGCATGCTGCGAAGCAGCCTGCGAGGCAACCTTCGTGGAGCCACCTCGCCTCGATACATCCGTGCGAATTGCAAAGTGCGCCTAACAAAGCGCCACTTAGCGCCTCAGCCCGATTAGCCCCGATCCCCGGCCCATTGGCTCACGGCCCTCGGCCCACTAGAATTTATGGGGGATTAATTCAAATAAAACACTTCTTGGCTTGCTGTTGGCAAGCCTCGAACAATGGACCTTTTCAAATACCAAAACTTTAACTTTCCACTAGGCTACAAAGCATTTATGAAAAGTACTTGTAGTTAATACATATATAGTTTGAAAACTCATTTTGGAAAGCTATTTTTGACCAAAAAATCCAACATATATAAATATATATAATATGTATAATATATGTATATATAATATATTTTTATATATGTATAATATATGTATATATATAATATATGTATATATAATATATTTCTATATATGTATAATATGTGTGTATATATATACTATCTCTTAGTATATAAGTATATATAAGTATACTTTCTCTTATATAAGTATATATATGTATAAGTATATATAAGTATACTTTCTCTTATATAAGTATATATAAGAATACTCTCTCTTATATATGATAATGTATGTATGTATGTATGTATATATATACTCTCTCTTATATATGTATACTCTCTCTTATATAAGTATATATAAGTATACACTCTCTTATATATGTATAATATATGTGTGTATATATATATATACTCTCTCTCTTAGTATATATGTATATATAAGTATACTCTCTTATATATGTATACTCGTTCTTATATAAGTATACTCTCTCTTATATATCTATAATATGTGTGTGTATACTCTCTCTCTTAGTATATAAGTATATATAAGTATAGTATATTACAACGGCTACTTCTTCCCCATTGGCCCAATGAACAATGACTACTTATGCGATTCTCTCTCTCTCAAGTTATAACTTATAAATATATACAATATATTTACATATAATATATGTATATATAATATATAGTTACATAATAATTTGTAAGTATATACTAATACATAATTATATAAAATATAATAATTTTAAACTAAGTTTTAGTATTTTTTTATCAAAAAGAAAAAAAATAAAAAAAGCGGCCTGGCACGAAGCTCGGCCCGGTTAGGCCCGGGTCCTGGTCCGAGCTCCGGTTTTGCCCGGCCCGGGCCCGGATTTCCGGATTGGGCCGGCCCGGATGGACAGGTCTAGATAAGCATATACCTCATATTAAAAGCATGACCAGAACTAATAAAGTTTCTTTATATGTCTTTAGAAGTAGCAATACACACAGCCAAAAGAACTATTTTTTCTTCTCTTTCTATTATTTTCCGACCATGAAGGATGCGATCGGCAGTTGAAGGGGTCGGGGTCAGGTGCGTTGTGAGAAATTGAACAAGGTTGATTCGATCTATTTGGCCCAGATTCCATTTACTGTGAAATGAGTTGTTTTCTTTTCCCTTTTTTTCTTGTTTTTTTTTCTTTTTTTTTTTTTTTTTGTTTTTGTGGCGATTAGCGTCATTTTTTTTAACCTACCTGCATGGTCCATCTCGTTTAAGGGGCCCCAAGCGCCTAACTAGCGGAGCTTAAGTAAGTTTTAAGTGACTTAGCTAGGCACTGCATCTGCCTGTCCAGACCACTCTTTAACACACCGTTAAGACAACAATGCTTATGGATTTGGATGTTGAGTGATTATGAAACAATATGTGCAAAAAGCGAGTGTAGGATAAATGAGAATGTTAATGATGACTCTGTGGGTATGCATTAAGAGATAGAATAAGAAGTCAATGCAATTGTAGGAGGATGAGTTGCTTGAGATGAGTAGATCATATACAACAGAAGCCACTAAATGCACTAGTCAACATAAATGATAGTATTATAATTAATGGGATGACTAGAGAAAGACGCAAGAGAACTTGGTTGGAAGTAATTAAGAAGGATATTATAATAATTAACTTAACATAGGACGATAAAAAAGAGAATCAAATGAGATCGATAACTTTGTCATATTCAATGGATGTCCCTAAATGATTTAGTTAGGATAAGAGATAAGATCATAGTTGAGGAGGCAAAGAGGAATCGGAGCATATCACTACTAGAAAATGGGTTAATGCCTACGGATACTTAGCGACGGAATATTCCGTCGCTATAACATGACTTATAGCGACGGAATTTCCGTCGCTATTTAACCGTAGGAAAATAAATTTATAGCGACGGAAAATGATATTTTAGCGACTAAAAATTTCCGTCGCTAAAATATTAGCGACAATATAAAATTCCGTCGGTAAATTGGATACAGCGACGGAAATTCCGTCGCTAAAACAGTTTTTAACGACGGGATAATCCGTCGCTAAAACTTTTGGGTGGGAAAAAATTTTCGGGCGCGGGCGCCCAAAATTTTGGGCACCCCGCGCCCGTTTTTACCGAGACCAACCGGGGGGGGGGGGGGGGGGGGGGGGGGGGGGGGGGGGGGGGGGGGG
>BQKN01037177.1:0-16597 GCA_022839385.1 Asparagus kiusianus
GTCAGTCGGGTCTGAGTATGGGTTATGTTTTCTGACCCGTTTTGTTCTGTGTTGATATATAACCTTAATCACAATTATTAGGGTTAATTAAGGACGATTTTGAGCAGCTTTTGAGAGAGAATTGTGAATCATTTGAGGGAGAATTTGTAAGGGATTTTTAGAGCTTTGTTTGAGGTTTTTTTGTGAGATTGTAAACCCTATTTGTATTCTCTTATCTCTAATAGTAAAAACTCCCCCTCCTTACCCCGTGAACGTAGGCAACTTGTCGAACCACAAAAAATTCGTTTGTCTTGTTGTGGTTTGTGTTTGTTTGTTTGGTTGTGGGCTATCTCGTTCTTGTTCGTGCTCTTTCGTGTGTTTTGAGTTCCGCTGCGCACAACAAGTGGTATCAGCGTCAGATTTAACTTGGGGCTTGTTTGGAAGATTCTCTGAAGGATTCTTATTTGAAAAGTTAGATCGTCAACATGGATCGTGTTTATAGGTAATGATCACGTATGCCCTATTGGTGATATTGGTATAGTCCAGATCAGGATGTGTGACGGGGTGACTAGGGAGCTAAAGGAAGTGAGGTTCGTTCCACAATTGTCGAAGAACATCATTTCTCTTGGGACTTTGGAGGCAGCAGGCTATCGGGTGATCTTAGAGAATGTCACTTTGAAGGTCACAAAATGGTCTATGGTGGTGATGCGATGTGTCAGGAGAAAACAACCTATACTACTTGAAAGACAAGACAATTACAGGGGGTTTGGCAACTTCAATCACTACAGAGGAGGATACTACCAACTTATAACACATGGGATTGAGACACACTGGTGATAAGTCCCTACAAACATTGGCAAAACATTAGCTATTGAAAGGTGCAAAGACCTACAATATGGAGTTGTGTGAGCATTGTGTACTTGGGAAGAAGACTAAAGTGAAGTTTGACACCACAATTCACAACACTCAAGGTATATTTGATTATATTTATAGTGATGTTTGGGGTCCTTCCAAGCACACATCACTTGGTGGGGCAAACTATTTTGTCACTTTCGTTGATGACTGTTCCAGGAGAAGTTAGGTATATACCATGAAGCATAAACATGAGGTCCTGGATATTTTTATGGAGTGGAATAAGAAAATGGAGCTGCAGACATGTAGAAAGGTGAAGACACTTCGTCCAGATAATAGAGGAGAGTATAAGAGTGATCCATTTCTGCAGTTTTATCGAGATCACGGGGTGGCTGAGAGATTAAATTATACCTTGCTAGAGAATGTGCGATGTATATATCACATAGTGGATTGTCGAGATCCTTTTGGACCGAGGCGTTGGTTTATGCGAGCCGTCTCGTGAATAAGTTGTTGTGCACTGCGATACAGGAGAAGACTCCTTTGGAGCTATGGTCTGATTCAGTGGCTAGTGACTATGAGTCACTTCGGATATTCGGGTGTCTAGCTTATTATCATGTCAATGATGAAAAATTAAATCTGAGGGTGAGAAAAATAGTCTTTGTGGACTTTAGAGAATGAGTTAAATGCTTCAAATTGTGGGATCCACATGACAAGAAGATAGTCATTAGCAGATATGTCATGTTTGATGAGACGTACATGATGCCTCAAGTCCCTCAGCAGGTGGAGAAAGACTAGACTAGTAGGATATCATAGCAAGTAGAGGATATTATGACTCCACCAACTCCAGATAATATTGTATCTATTAAGGCTCCTACAGAGGTGACACTGAAAGGAGATGAGATGATAGACGGGCATTTGGAGGATACAGTTGTTGGTGAGACTCAAGAGCATGGTCATGTTCAGGAGTCGATTGTAGCAAATAGACCTAGAAGGGTGATTCGTCGGCCAGCTAGATATAACGATGTGTTGGTTACATATGCTTTATCAGTGGAGGTCGTTGACGATTTGGTTCCTTCTACATATAGGAAGTTAGAGTCTAGCTCTGATTCGATCAGGTGGAGGGAAGCTATGGAGAAGGAGATGCACTCTCGTCAGAAGAACGACACTTGGGAACTTGCAAAGGTACCAAAGGGAAAAAAGGTTATTGGATGTAAGTGGGTATATGTAAAAAAAAGTGATCTTCTATTGGGGATATTCGGTACAAAGTCAGATTGGTTGCCAAGGAATATGCCCGGTTTGAGGGCGTTGATTACAACGAAATATTCTCACCCGTTGTGAAGCATTCATCAATTAGGATTCTTTTGGCATTGGTGACACAATTGGATTTGGATTTGGTCCAGATGGATATTAAAATAGCTTGGAGACTTGGATAAAGAGATCTACATGACACAACCTATGAGGTTTAAGCTGTAGAAAAGAAGGATTTAGTGTGCAAGCTGAAGAAGTCTCTTTACTGATTGAAGCAATCGTCGCGATAATGGTACAAGAAATTCGACAACTTTATGATTGACCAAGGATACACGATGAGCCCATATGACCCATGTGTTTACACGCACAAGCTATAGGATGGTGAGTATATTTATTTGTTGTTATATGTTGCTGATATGCTTATTGCTTCCAGGAATTCTTTGGCTATTAGAAAGTTGAAAAAGGAGCTGTCATCCGAGCTTGAGATGAATGATCTTAGAGAAGCTAAGAAGATATTGGGTATGGAGATCGAGAGAGACAGGGTGAAGGGGAGATTAAAGCTTACATAGATGAACTACTTGCAGAAGATGTTGAAGAAATTCACTTTTGATGGCAACGCTAAGACAGTGAGTATTCAATTGGCTCCCCACTTCAAGCTTTCAGCTAAGCTGTCACCTGTTTCAGTTGAGGATAGAGAGTACATGTCAAAGGTTCCATATGTCAGTGCGGTGAGTAACTTGATGTATGCGATGATGTGCACGAGGTCAGATTTATCACAGGCTGTGAGCATGGTGTCCAGGTACATGCACGACCTCAGGAAGGGTTATTGGGAGGCCGTGACGTGGATTTTACAGTATATCAAATGTACCGTGGATGTTGGTTTGTTATTTTCAGAAGAATGAGAAGACTAGACAAGATTGTATTGGCTATATGGATTTTGATTATGCTGGGGATCTTGACAAAACGTCGGTCTACTTCAGGATATATATTTATATTGGCAGGAGCACCGGTGTGTTGGAGATGTACACTTCAGTATACGATGGCTCTATCTACTACGGAGGCGGAGTATATGACGGTAACTGAAGCTGTAAAGGAGGTTTTGTGGTTGCACGGATTGTTGGATGACTTGAGAATTGCACAGGAGACCATTCGGGTGTATTGTGATAGCATGTCAGCTATCTATTTGACAAAAAACCAGGTTTATCATGTACGCACAAAGCACATTGATGTTAGATTTTACTTTGTTCGAGATGTCTTGGATGATGGATATGTCATATTAGAGAAGATCCACACAAAGGATAACCCAACAAATATGTTGATCAAAGTTATATTGGGGGTGAAGTTTGGTCATTGTTTGGAGTTATTGAACATTTTTCGTTGTTGAGGGCCTTTGGAGACCATTTGGGTGAACTACGTAAGGCTTGATTCCTTGGACAATAGGATACGTAAGCAGTTTTTTATGCAGCCGGTTGGATTAGTTGATATTGATGGGGGGGGAGGGGGGAGATTATTTGAGCTCTCGTTCGGGTTCTTGACTTGTTGTGAATTGAGTCAGTTGTCGTGGATTTATTCAACTTCATACTGGATGCAACAAATGTGACATTTGGATGTTTTTGGTGTCAGCTTAGTTTCGAGAGAAACTTCATAGAGGTGGAGATTTGTAGAATTGGCAACACAATTGAAAAGTTTAGGAAAACAGGTGCATGAAACTTTTGAAAGCCTGTCGGTCGACCGTGAGACAGCTACGGTCGATCGGAAACGTGCACAAGTCGAAGGCAGATTCTGGAGTTGGAGATGGTCGACCGCCGCAGTCGACCGCTAGGGAACGGTCGACCATCGCGGTCGACCGCCAAACCCTGTAGTCGATTTATGTTTCTGTCGATTCCTGGGCAGTCGACCGCGATGAATTCGGCGGTCGACCGCCAGTCAGGTTTGAGTCTGGGTTATGTTTTCTGACCCGTTTTGTTTTGTGTTGATATATAACCTTAATCACGATTATTAGAGTTAATTAAGGACGACTTTGAGCATCTTTTGAGAGAGAATTGTGCATCCTTTGAGGGAGAATTTGTGAGAGATTTTGAGAGCTTTGTTTGAGGGTTTTTTGGTGAGATTGTAAACACTATTTGTATTCTCTTTATCTAATAGTAAAAACTCCCCCTCCTTGCCCCGTGGACGTAACTTGCCGAACCACGTAAAATCTGTTTGTTTTGCTGTGGTTTGTGTTTGTTCGTTTGGTTGTGGTCTATCTCGTTCTTGTTCGTGCTTTTTCGTATGTTTTGAGTTCCGCTGTGCACAATAAGTGGTATCAGAGTCAGCTTTAGCTTAGGGCTTGTTTGGAGGATTCTCTGAATGATTGTTATTTGAAAAGTTAAATCATCAACATGGATCGTGCTTATGGGTAATGATCACGTATGTCCTATTAGTGGTATTGGTACAGTCCAGATGAGGATGTGTGACGGGTGAGTAGAGTGCCAAAGGACATGAGGTCCGCTATTCCACAGATCGTCAACATGTGTACGCGCGCGCGCACTTTTCAGCAAAAATTATTGCAAATTATTATTACATTTACTCATCATGATTATTGTTATTATAATCAATCCATTCTGTACTACGCTCTCCTTTTTCCACCTCCGCTGCCCCCACTTCCCTCGCTCATCTTTAGCTCTCTCTTCTTCCCTCGGATCTCCTGCGCCGGCGCACGGTAGCAGAACCCTAACCCTAATCTCCCCTCTTCCTCCTCCTCCTCCTTCCATGGCGTCCCCCTCTGGTAACCCTAACCAGCCGATGACCAACTTCGACATGCAGAAGCTCTTCAAGCCCCTCCCCTCAAACCCTATCCCTAACAATCTCAACTCTCCAAACCCTAACCCTAATTTCTATTCACCGCCTCCTTCAGGCCCTTACTCTTACCCTCATCAAACTCCCCCTTTCAACCCTCATCACTTCCTGCAGCATCCCCAATCCCCTCTTACCCCAAACCCTAACCCTAACTCTACCCATGGCGCTCGGCTAATGGCACTCCTCGGGAGCACTCCCGTCTCACACATCGAATCCTCACCCTCGATGCCGCCGGCGGCCGTAGCCACCTCCGAGTTCCCGCCAATTCCGCAGACGGCGCCCTCGGCCCCGCCGGTTGCCATGGGGAGGGTCGCCAGCAGAAAGATGCCGAGGGGTCGATTGCTTGGGACTGGAGATAGAGCGGTTCTTGATGTTGATTCGAGGTTCATGGGGGAATCAAAGCCTCCTCAGCTTGAGGTTACTCCAATTACAAAGTATGTTTCTGATCCAGGATTGGTTCTTGGTCGCCAGATCGCTGTGAATCGGACGTATATTTGTTATGGGTTGAAATTGGGGCCGATTAGGATTTTGAATATCAACACAGCGTTGAGATCCCTATTGAGAGGGCATTCTCAGGTGAATTTTCTTTTCCTTTAACGCGTAATGCACATATTGTTATTCTAATTTCATTACTTTGATTGTTTCATTAATTTATGTGTAGTTTGGAGGTAGAAGAATTTTATTTGGGTGCTAAATGCTTCATGTTGTGGAGCTAGTTTTTGACATTAAAAACTTAGCCTAGTTTGTTAAATTACAGGTTAACATTAGGATGTACTCTTATTAGTATTCCATGTTGTATAGTTCGTCGTGATTTGTTTGGTGTGGTTCATCTGGCACAGGTCTTTTGAACAAGTGCAAGATGTGAACGGGCAGATATAATCTATTGTAGTTGCTAGTTTTTTGTGTTGTTCATCATGTTGTGTACTCTTAGTAGTTAACTATAATCAACCTCTAATGATTTGTGGTCTTAATGCTGATATGGATGGTGTATCGAGGTTAGAATACCCTTTTTTTCACCCTTTTTTTGTTATTTGTGATAGAGCTCCTTGCGCCTTGGGCGTAAGAGTTTTATTGTATGACCAGTTAGGTTGCGATCTTACTTGCCAACAGCCTACTATCTCTTGTGGGATGCTCCTCTACTGTCTGTTATTTTATTGAATATGGATTTGACTGGTAGAGGTGTATAATTTTTAAGTTCTCGTTGAGTCTCCTCAATGTGAAGTTGCATTCATAGGCCAAACTACTTGATATGAATTTGTGATGGCATGGTGTTGATGATGTTGGGATGCCAAAAGTTTGGCAGGTTGGGCTTGAATCTCCATTTTGAAGATTGTTGTAGAGTATGAAATTGTTTAAGCTCTATGTTTGCATGAGAATGGTACAAAACTCTTCTATCCACCGCGTGAGGCTTTTGGATTGACATTCATAGTGACTTTTAGCAGAAATTCTTATTTTGTATATTGCTTGTAAGCTTGCCCTGCACACATATTTTATTGTAAGTTGGTCTTTGGGCGTGTTGTTTTGGGATCTAGGTGTTTAGTTAGGAGTCTGGTGTTAGTTTTGTGCAATAAAGTTTGTTTAGAATTATGGCTGTTTGTAGTATCATGTCGTTTTACTAAGTATATGTTGTTGTTTGTTTGCCTGTGACCCTGAGTGTATGTATATTGTGAAAGGTCCTGCTTTAGTTACTGCATTCCTATGATTTCAAAGTAAAGAAAATGTCTTGGTAGAGAGAGTGAATGTATCTCAATCACAGAGTAAGAGGTTTCGGGGGATGGTAGAGTCGAAGAAAATTGAGATGTTGTGTTGGTGAAATTTGACCTACAAGACTCCTTTCAAGCTTTGAGCTTTACTTGTGACAAACATGTCACATACTCTTGCTAAAGCTTCTGCATATATTAGCATATGCATGTTTAGAATAATTTTTTGTAAAAATCTATTGGTATGAAGAAATTGTACTCCCGTTTAGTCATTCACTTTATGAGAAGTCTTATAAATTCCTTTGGCTCTGCTAAGCCTTTTAAAATTTTCATGCTTTCTGGCTGTAAAATATATTGGTATGGAGAAAATTTGCTCCCTTTTATTCGTTCACTACATTGGTATGGAGAACAAACAATTTGTAGCGGCTCTGCTAAGGCTTTTAAGATTTTGATGCTCTCTGGTTGATCTTAGTTGTTTGGTCGTTTTGGTCAATTTCGTCACCAAAATCATTAGTCTTTGGCATCAAAATATGTTGCACCATGACACAATTATGTTGAGAAATATTTGTCTAGGATTTGATGAAAACTTAGTGGTCAATTCCACACATGATTGCCAATACCTATCCAAGAAAAACCATGGCCAACTAAGGTCTTGTTAGGTAAGAGAACATTAACTTAGTGACTGCACAAGCCAAAATTTTGGAAGAAGGGTGAAAAATGAAAATGATACTAATCATGTCTAATTGCTTGATGTTGATTTTGTGCTTTAGCTTTTTCGTGATATAAGCTATCTCCCAGTTCGATTTGTAAAGGGATCTTTATATTCAGGATTCTGGAGAGATGCTAAGACTACATTTCTAAGATAAATGACTCCCGTTATGGTTTTAGATTATTGTTTATTAGATGTTGACCATCTTATATATGGCAGGAAAAATGGTTTTCTTGATTTTTAATTTATGCTTGTCATCTGTATTTTCCCGGTGATTTACTATATTAGGCTTTGAGATGTATAAATTAAGCTTTTTACGTGTTATAAGATTGTCTTTTGATTTGTCATGTGCGTAGTCATTTGTGCACGAGTTGGTAACATCTATGATCTTAAGTTGCTAGTCATAATTCCGTTGATAAGAGTTGTGTAAGTGAAGCTAACAGCATTGATCCTGTAGGAGTCCTGTACGTCCTTAAGGTTTTCCTGATGTGTGCTGGCTCTGTGGAGCCAGTCTCTTTCTAAGAGTCGAGATGCCAGGGAATACCAGGATGATCAGAATATATACAAAAATATGGAGCCTGCTTCATCCTCCAAAGTGCTCATATTCTTCAACAAATCAGATATCAAGAAGATAGGAAGAGCCTGGGACCGAGAAACTGTGCCTACCCAATGGAGTGATGATTTGCGAGTTTTAGTGGTTTACTCGAATTTAGTTGGCATATTGGTTTCTGCATTGTGGTGAAAGCAATTAGCCAGGGAGCATAAGGGATATGGATGAATCATGTGTGAAGGTGCACCATCATGGTTTTAGGGTTTTCATGTTGTAGATTGGTACATGCTAAGCTTGCGTAATATGCATTGCTAGCCGAAATCTCATAAGTTTTACAATTTTGGGTAAATGTTTATCTGTGATGTTATTAAAGCAATAGATTTTCCGTTTTCAAAATATGTTGGTCAGTGTTAGTAAATATTTAATTTATTTGAGATTAGTTTGCGTTTGCATCTGTTTAATTAAATATGCATGATAAATGTTAATATTCTGATAAAATTATGGTGTATGGAGTGTACGTTCCATTTATATCCAATCTATTTATAGTTAATTAATATATGTTATTCATATACTATTACTATTGCATTTATGTTTATATATACAAGCAACATATCATTGCTTCTTTGTAGTTTAGTAAAACTTCCTCTTTGAATTTCGTATTTTATGTGTCACTTTTCATTGAGTTCCTAATAGAACCTTTTTCAATTTTAGAATCCCTTTTGTGTTGTTCGAGATTCTGGTGGATTTTAATATTTTCCAAAGTCGGATAAGATATGCCGGGTACAAAATTAGATTTTTGCTTCTGTATTGTTAGATATCATAGCAGATCCTGGTAATGAATAATATTTTAGATTTGGATCAATATATTGGGCAATTTGCTCCATATGCATTTTGCCTACAACCCTAGATCTTGCTCTTAACTTTCATATTGATAATTTAAAGTATGTTTTGCCCCCATTTGTTCCACTTTACCTTGAGATAAAGCCTTTCCATATAGATCTAAGGCCCACATAAGTGGTAGTCTTAAAAAGTGATAAATTTGCTATATTTACATTGGCTCATACCCATGAGCTTAAGCTTTTTGGTGAAGTCGTTTCATGACATAAGCATGATAACTTTTGTGTTTAAATTAGAAAGAGCTCCAACAATTATTAGTTGAAATGGAAATTAGCAAAACAATTCATTGCCTTTTTGTATTAAGATTCATAGTGCCAGCTAGAGGAGTCCGTAATATGAACATGTTTACAATTGTGGACTTTGTGTGTGTGTGTGTGTGTGTAAATTCAATTTGGGAGGTGACCCCCTTTTAGGTTTAACTGTAAGTACATATATGAATTCAATACCATTATTTCTTGTAGATAGTAAACTTCTCTCTGCAACTGTGCCTTAGTTGTTATTCCATCTTGACTTGTTCTTATCGGTTGGCTTTACCTAAATTGTATGAGTTTAATGTCAATTCCTTGAGCCCTTTTCATATTCTTGTTCCTCGTACTCAGCTTCAGCTTTAGCCATGAGGCCCATAACTATAAGCTTATCTTCAAGTTAGTAAAATTAAATGCGTGATGAATTCCTTCGGGGTTATGATATCATGTGTTCCCAGTAATTACTTTACTCGTCTAATTTTTCTCTCCCTATTAATCTGTCACTACCTATTAATTTTCACCTAGAAACGGAAATGCAAGTTTAAACAGTCCCTTTACAAACTTGTATGCCATAGGAATTAGTCAAATGCGAAACATTAATATTTTGTGTTAGAAAATTTTCCCTACAATTTGTGTATGCTTGAGTTGTTCTTTTTAAATAAGCTCGATGATTCATTAGTTTTCTATTAAAGGATTTGCTCCTTTGTTGAAAATAACTCCTAACAGGAATACCTGCTCAAAAATATAAGTTTTACTTTGAGTCAAGGTTTTCTGGTATTCTGTGGTTCATTTCTTGGTACACACATGCTTTGTAATTTTGAATTACAGATGTCAAGGTTTCTTTTTGACAAGTTCAATTGTCCTTGTTTACATTTGTTCTTTGCCAGAAAGTTACAGACATGGCTTTCTTTGCAGAAGATGTTCACCTTTTAGCTAGGTATTTTTTAATCTTTTTTCTTTCCTTTTTTGTGATGTATTGACTTTTTGGTTAAGCGATCTTTTGTTAACTTTGTTTATTTCTGATTTCCGGCATGTGTAGCGCGAGTGTAGACGGGAAGGTCATTGTTTGGAAAATTAATGAGGGGCCTGATGAAGAGAACAAGCCTCAGATAACTGGAAAAATCATTGTTGCTGTTCAGATAGGTGGAGATGGTGAACCATATCACCCACGGATCTGCTGGCACTCCCATAAACAAGTAATGTCACATTCATCTGTTGTCTTTGAGATATTGTTTCTCTATTTTATAGCATATAAACTTTTTTGTAACTCCAAATACTGATTGCAAGAATTGTATACTTCTGTAAAAGTATAAGTGTGTTATTATATAGGAATCTCATAAGATTTCTTCTGTAAAAACTTTTCTGCAGGAGGTTTTGATTGTTGCAATTGGAAGTAGTGTGCTAAAAATTGACACGACAAGAGTAGGAAGAGGCAAAGAATTTTCTGCAGATGAGCCCCTCAGATGCCCTGCTGAGAAGCCTATTGACGGGATACAATTTATTGGCAAACATGAAGAGGATGTGACGGATTTGTCCATATCTCAATGGATGACGACTCGGTTAGCCTCAGCATCGAAAGATGGCACGGTTTGTATTTTCTCTGTTATGGTATCTGGCGGTTGCTAATTTTATTCACATGATATAGATAGAAAGATAAAAAGTGAACTGTTAATTTGATATCTCAGCAACCCTTCCATATTTCCGCATTTTGAAGCTCTGCTCTGAATGTGTATTATCATTGTCCAATTAGTTAATGTGCATATCCTTTTTTTTTGGATTTGCTGCCTTGCATGGATATGCTTTTAGATCTATTATTTTCATTGCTTACATGAACTTTTCACTCTTCAGTTTTCTGCGTGGAAAACTGAATATACATGCTACATATGCAGCTTGTGATGTAATTCCTTAATTGCTATATTCCTTTCGACATTTGCATGATGTCTCATCTTCTTAAAGTATAGACTATAGATAGACAAGTGTAATTAATAGGTGTTTTTTAATGTGATACGGACTAACCTTTTTTGAAAATGTTGAGCATCTGTATTTTTAGAAGTTTTTCAAGTTCTTTCAGCTCAAGGTATTATTATTATTATTATTAAAGTCCTTCAGGAAAGGATATTCTGGTTCATTGTTTTAGTTATACTCCGTAGTTCTGATGAAATGGAGTGGTTCCAATTATTGATTTAGGATACTTTAATAGACTTGCGGCTTAATAGGCTGTTAACTATTAATCTGTATAAAATTTCCTTTTCCATTTCAGTAGGGTACTTCAGAAGATCCTATTGGTTTTTTAATTATGATGGAAATGCAAAGCTTTGTGCTACTACTGTGCCACAGTATGTTTCTACAATGTTTCCATGAGCGCAATTGCTTCTCTAATCTATCTATAAACTTCCTAGTGCTGAGTTCTTACACCCAGTTGAAGAAGTGTTAAGATTCTGCACAAATTTGTTTTCAGAAAAATATAGATGTTCATTAACTTTTAAGTAAAATTTCCTTTTCTCGTTATCTTTTGGAAATAGAATAACAAGGTAGCCAGTTATGCAGCTGATTTATGTTCTTTATAAAACCTATTCGTCTTGCATCCATTTCTGTGTATTCCCTTCCTCTCCATGTTGTGCTTGTTCATTAGTTGGATTATGGAGTAGTACTCTTAATTGGTTGTAAAATTTTACTTCACGCTACAGGTAAAGATTTGGGATGATCGTAAAACGGTTCCCCTGGTGACATTGAGGCCACATGATGGACAGCCAGTTAGTTCAGTTGCATTCTTGACTTCACCCCACCGACCTGATCACATTGTGCTTATCACCGCGGTATGAGTTTTGGACCTATTTTGACTAGCGTTTAATTATATAGATTTTTGCACAATGTCATACAGATATTTAGGTATCATTGAAACTTGGATAGAGTTTGATGGTAGGTATGCTCCCCAGTGAGCCTTAGTCATGTAAATACTTTTCAATGGTATTGCTGAGATGCTTCTTGCTGCTTTTTTTGCAGCCAGACTGCTAAACCGCTACCTGAGCAATTGTTTTAACCATCTCTGCTATTTTCTGTAGGGCCCTCTTAATAGAGAAGTAAAGATATGGACATCCACAAGCGACGAAGGCTGGCTCTTGCCTAGTGATTCTGAAGCATGGCAGTGCATCCAGACTTTGGAACTGAGAAGTTCTGCAGAGCCTCGTCATGAGGAGGCATTTTTTAATCAGCTTGTGGCATTGCCTCGAGCAAGCCTCATATTACTTGCCAATGCAAAGAAGAATGCTATATATGCAATCAATGTGGATTATGGTCCATTTCCAGCTTCAACTCGTATGGGCTGTATAGCAGATTTTACTGTTACAATGCCAATATTAAGTCTTACAGGAACAAGTGATAGCCTCCCTGATGGGGAAGAGGTAGTCCAAGTTTACTGTGTCCAGACGCAGGCTATTCAGCAGTATGCACTTGACTTATATCAGTGTTTGCCACCCCCGGGTGATGCTTTTCTGGGGAGAGATCCTGGAAGTCACATGTTAGATTCGCCTATCTCAGAAGGATTTCCTGTATCACAACTATCACGTGGACCTTCTGGCGGTGCTTATCCTGTAGGTAGTGCATCACCAAGAACCTCTCTTCCTGGGAGCAGCTCCGAGTCTTTACCTTCATCCATATTTCCTGTAACCTCTGTATCTTATGAGGTTTCTGCTATACATGAACGGACTACATCGAATGTTGAGGTGAAGCCCTCTGCTCCTCCACTTTCCAGTTCAGATCCTGCGACAGTTAATATCGTGCCTTCCCCTGCTTTAAATATGGACCTTTCAGGCGGGCTTTCTATCTTAAGGAACCCTTCAAAGGGCTTTGATCAGGGACCTTCACGTAGCAATAGTGATGTCAGCCAACCAGTTGACTATCCACTTGAAGGGCGGGTTGATGTTGTGGTTTCAACCACATCCAATGTTCCTTCCGCTGTTAATAATTCAGGAAGGGATGAACCTAAAGCTGGAATAAATAACAATAACTTGGTGCCAAATCCTCATTTATTGTTTAAGTTGGGTGGCAACACAACGCACCTGGTAACTCCATCAGAAATTCTATCAGGAGCTATTTCTTCTTCAGAGAACACTCGTCCCAGTCCGGGCTTGAGGAGCGAGGAAGTTAAGGTTCAAGATATTGTTGATAACAATGATGCAAAGAGTGTAAACATGGAAGTTAAACATGTGGATGAAAGTAGGTTCTCTCATGATGACCAGTCTGATTCTCAGAAAGAGCCACCAATTGACAAGGATAAATGTCTCAACACCTCACCTTCCAAAGTCAATAGTGAAAGCCTGACAACAGAAACTTGCAATGTTGGTGAGGCTCCCAAGGGAGATAGTACATTTGTTGCCGACACGTTGGGGCAGACTTTGGTTGCTGGTGAGGAAGAAGTTCAAGGAAATGCTGATTTTTTAGAGACGACAGAAGCTGTTAATGCACTTGCGAAATCCACTTTGGCAACGAAAGAGAAAGCACAAAAAGCAAAGCAACCTCAAAGATCAGGTCCCCTCTCACATTCTTTAAGCCCTTCTAACTCTACCGAATCTTTAAATGAACCAGGGAGCAATGCAAGCCTTCTTTCAACTGATACAACTTCATCACAGCTGCACTCTATGAAGGAAATGCTTAATCAGGTACGATTGGTGTCTGCAGTTCATATTTATATCCAACTGAGAAATTCTGTTCTGATTTTTTATTATTCATGATAGAAGGTGTGATTCCCATGGAGGAGTATTATAAGCTTTTATTTAAAATAACCTATTCCACTTGGTTAGATTGTTCATTTGAGTTAGTTACATATGTTAATTACCACCCTGTCTTTGTTCAGCTTCTAGTTGGTTGCTATGATTTATACTTGCCATGTATAACTTTCAGATCATATCGGAAACACACTGTTTCTCTGCTATTAAGTTTTGGAAGAAGTTGGAAAAAAAATGGATTTGTGTGTTTCTGTGTGTTTGTGTATGTGTGTGTGTTTTTGTGAAAAGTGCGAAATAGGCTACTATTGGAGTTGTAAAAAAATATCATAGGAGAAAATACTGATTCAAAATCTTGTGCTTTGCACATGATCATTTATAAGATAATTCCTGCATGTTACTATATCTTTAATTCAACTGCGGTCCAAGAAATGTAATCTAAATAGCGTTACTCTTTTATTTTACATTAAAATGGCTGCTCATCCTCTTGTTGGGGGAGAAATCGGGCCCAATCTAGAGTTGATGGGCCTTAAATAGAAGTTGGGAATCAATTTTAACCCAAAAGTTATAGCTATCAGGAATTAACCCAAACTTCTATCTAAACTCGTCATTTTTTCTTATCTTATCCAATGTGGGACTATACTCACATATTAATCACCTCAACAACTCTCCATTAATTTGTGAGTATAGTTCAATTCAACTATAACTCAATCTTCCTCAGAATTCACTAAGTTTTGCACCACTTCACTCGTGGACTAACCATTTCACAAACTTTTTGCACCACTTCATTCGTGGGCTAACTAAACCATGCATTTAACACATAACTATCAAACATCCGTAGGAACTTCCACCACTTCACTCGTGGTGGCTAACTAGACTATTTCACTCCTACGGGCATCCGTGGATTCTCCCGACACCTTCGGGCTTCACATCGAAGATCATCTGTTTTTTTAATTACTTGGACCATGACCTTAGCTTTGATACTATTGTTGGGGGAGAAATCGACCCAGTCTAGAGTTGATGAGCCTTAAACGGAAGTTAAGAATCATTTTTAACTCAAAAGCTATAACTATCAGTTATTGACCCAAACTCCTATTTAAACTTATCACTTTCTTATCTTATCCGATGTGGGACAATACTCACATATTAATCACCTCAACACCCCTCCATTATCAGAAGTGAAAATAATAATAATATTGTTAATAATAATATTTCTTTTGGATCTTCAATTACAGTTTATGAGCATGCAAAAGGAGATGCAGAAGCAGATGAGTTCAGTGGTTGCTGGACCAGTCAATAAAGAAGGAAAGAGGGTGGAGAATGCCTTGGGCCGAAACATGGAGAAAGCTATGAAGGCTAACATGGATGCTTTGTGGACCCGTTTTCAGGAGGAAACTTCAAAGAATGAGAAGGCTGCAAGAGAGCGAGCGCAGCAGTTGACAAGCCTCATTACCAACTGTACCAACAAGGATTTGCCTTCAATGTTGGAGAGAACATTGAAGAAGGAGTTGTCTTCAGCGGGACAAGCTTTAGCCCGAGCAGTCACCCCTGCTATTGAAAAATCCATTTCTTCTTCTGTTGCTGACTCTTTCCAGGTTTTACTCTTTGCACAGTTTTCCTTTCACCCGGAAGTTCATTTTTCCTATCTGTTTTCTCATGTCTTTAATTGCAGAGAGGTGTTGCGGACAAGGCAGTTGTTCAGCTGGAGAAGTCCATCAATTCCAAACTTGAAGCTACTGTATCTAGGCAGATTCAAGCGCAATTCCAAACGTCTGGAAAGCATGCTCTTCAGGTATAACTTTAATGAGTAAAGCATTGTTCTTTCCCCTTTTAAAATGCCAAATTTATCTTCTAGGTGATAATTGTTGATGGATAAAATCTTTTGCACTTACGATAATTATGCTATATGGTTCACTATTTAGTAGACTAATATAGCTTAGCATATGCAGGAGGCTCTCAGGTCTGGCTTAGAGTCATCCATGATTCCTGCATTTGAACAATCTTGCAAAGCAATGTTTGAGCAAGTAGATATGGTCTTTCAGAAAGGAATGAATGAACACACTGCTGCTGCTCAACAGAAATTTGAGTCCACACACACTCCTCTTGCGATTACTTTGAGGGTATGTAGGTACACAGTCCTTAATGCCTGACTGGAAGCCTCTGAGATATGATATTTGAATTATCTATCACAGCATTACTATTAATGTTTAATATATCTATCTTTGCGTTCTGAAAGGGTGATATGGCTTTGCTTTGTCCTGTGATGGTACAAGAAATTCTGGGAAAACTGTAGAATTGAAAAAGAATCTGTCATGAAGTAGCTGGTAGTTAATTGCAGCCCTATATGTTAGTAGCATACAAGTGACAAAGGTGAACATGGAAATGTCAATACCAGGAATTGATAGATGGTAGTTCCTGTTGATGATAATTCATATGTTTCAAAAATCCTATTGAAGCTGCTAAAACTTGCGAAGCAACACATGAAGGATTTTAGTTTATACTCGTGAATATATGGTAGGATCCCTTCGTTTTCAAAAATGCGAGACCTGCAGCTGGGTTTAGTAACATTTTACTTACTGTCGTAGGCTAGTCCCTACCTGTCTTAACCAGTTAGTGAGTCACTGGTTCCATCTCACGTGTGATATGTGTGCACCAGGCCGCTTATGTTTCTTAACTGCCAGTGAGTAATCATTTCACTGTTGCTCAATGGCTAGGTTACAGATGGGTCCTATAATTTGACAAACCGTTTATTGTTTCTTTTTTTTTCTAGCCTTTTCTGCCCCTTCTTACATTCCTATTCTCTGTGGAGGCTAAAAGATGAGTTTTGTTTATTACCATGCAGAACATAATAATAGTTT
>BQKN01037178.1:0-10590 GCA_022839385.1 Asparagus kiusianus
GGTATACATGTTCTACTCTTGTACATGCCTCGCTGTACGAATCTAAGCTTGTGTCAGAAAAATCATCTCATATGTGTAAATAAAATCATAAATACTGTAATTAAATACCCTGCAAACAAGGCAACATTCTCATGTTCAACAAAAGCTCTACAAGATCCTCGATCATATATGAACACTGTATGAAAGTATAAGCACAGTAGGTGATCAAGCAGAAATACAAACAAATAGGAAAAACTCCGATGGGTCGACTGATGATCAGCTATGAGTCGACTCAGCAGACACTTATGAATAACAGGAATTAACTCCGTGAGTCGACTCTGTTAGACCCTAGAGGGGGGGTGATTAGGGTCTTATGCTAATCTAATCCGATTAAAATGCCAATTAAAACTAATTAACAAATGTATTCTTGCAAGATAGATATACAAAGAGTTATGTGCAAGAATATGCAATATACACAAGGTGATATATCCTATATGATAGAAATATATGCAAGGATATATAAACAACACAAGGGTAAACAATCTAAACAAGATAGTGGATGAAATGAATGAGCAATGCACAATTGGCGATATAAGATAAATGCAAAAACAAATACGCCAAAGACAAACTCAAACAAGCAATATGATCACGGAGTTCGGACCTTCCGTCCTACGTCTCCGCTCCCCACTCCCGGGGAGAAATCCACTAACACAATCCGGTTTGGAAGCCGGAACTTCTTCTACACACTCGGTTTACAAGTTCACCGAAAACTTCTCACACAACAAACACTATGCAATCACACTCTACACCCACTAAGTGTTGGACCTAGCCGTGTCTCCCTCAAGTGCTCGGTTACAACCTCTCTCTAGGCACGTCAACCGACACCACTCCTCTTGGGACGATCCCCGACTCTCACCACACACTCCTCACTCGGTGTACAAGTGTATTACAAAGTGATTCTCACAATAAGCACAAATATAACAAATGATTGTTCTCAAAACAAGGTGAGAACTCAATTAAGCACAACTCTTAGTCACAAACCCACAACCCCAAATTATACTATGAATGTAAATACAATAAGCTTAAAAGGGTGTGTGTGAACAAAGAGATATAAATCAAAACTAAACTCAATGTAGTTCTAGCTAAATAACAATGATAATCAAATATATAAAATAGCTAGAAATAGAGTTTAGAAAACTTCTCAAGATATCAAGAGTTGGAGGGAGAATAGTTGAATGCCCAAACACCAATAGATGATCTCCTCAAGCTCTTGTAGAATTGAATCACAAAACCGAAACACTCAAATGCTTAAAAGCTTCTTAAAACACACTTAAACAAACACTAAACAAGTTTAAACCCTTGTTAAAATCTTTTAAACTATTCTCTTGATTAAACTGAAAAGACATCAGCAATGGGGTATATATACCTCTAAAGATCTCAGCAAAAAGCCCCAAAACGAAATGACCAAAAACCCCAGCAAACAACTCAGAGAAAGAGCCGTTAAAAGACAACGGCTATATTGTCGGTCGACCGGAAATATCGTCGGTCGACCGATGAAGAGCAAAAAACGAAGAAGCAGCTCTGGACAATCGTCGGTCGACCGGTGCAGTCGACCGATGGAGCTTTCGGTCGACCGGACCGGTCGACCGACAGACTCTCTGTCGCCCAGTGCCGAAAAACCAAACGAGCGGTCGACCGGGTTGATCGACCGAAATCTGACACAGCTGAAAAATAGGTTTTAAAACATATTTTTTTTTGACTTTTGGAAATTTGTTTAAAATAACAAATGAAGTCCAAAAATTATGAAACTTTGGGAAATGTATATAAACATGAAAACGAACATGTTACAAAAAGAATTTTCCAAATTGCATTTCCCATTTGTGAAAAATCATCATTTTGCAAATATGTTCAAAAACATGAAAACCTGAAAATTGATATTTTGATATTTTGACTCAAACCAACTTTTGAAACTTTGTGAAATGTTTTTATAGACTTAGTAAAACATGTATAAATTGATATTGAAGTCTATAAACTAATAAGATAGTATTTTCACAAAATTGCATATTCTATGCAATGTTTTCAAAAACACAATAGAGTATGAAACATATGATTATATATATGAATGTAAATTTGTTTCATATCTATATAGCTAAACCAAAACACAATAATAAATATGAAATGTGTAATCTCATATTTATGAACATGAAAACTCAAAACTATGTATATATATATATACCTATATATATACATGGAAACCAAACATATATGTATATATGAAACTATATATATACATGAAAACCAATATAATGTGTGTGTATAATATTGAGCTTAAAGTATCTAACACACATAATATAAACTCCTAAACTACATTACCCAAGCAATCTTGATCTTCATTGTAGCTCAACTTGGTACACATGCGGATGAAGCTAAACTTGGATCTTGAACTTGAATTGCATAGGCTTCAACCACTATTCCGCCAACCTCCTCTTGATATGATCGTGTAGGCTCTATTCCATCCAACCTCCAACAACGTTGTTTGCCTAGAATAAATACGAAAACACAAACACTAGACAAACAACATTAGAAGTAAATTGTTTGTTAAACATCATCAAAACAAGAAGGCCAACAGACTCATGACAGTCATGGGTCGACTCAACCTGATGAGTCGACTCATGATAAGTCATGAGTCGACTCATGGGCTGCAAACTGGATATTTCACAACGGCAACTCAACCATCTCGTTCCATACTCCCTCTATACTGATCTCCCCCTCCATAACTATCAATTCTAGACTACAAGGCAGAGATAAATTCATATATAGCATGAGCAATGAACATTAGCATGTTAGACCTAACTTTTAACTCCTAAGCATGAGTAAAAACATTTAATCAAAATAAAAACTCATATTTGTTATTCTTAAAAATATTTCCAGATCTAGGTTTTCTTGAAAAACATCGTTGGTGAGGATTTAAACTCTGAAACACATGACTTCTAGCATTCACCCTAATAAGAACATTGATTTATACTTGAAAATAAGTCTTAGGCTCAATAAAACTCAAGAAAAACATTTATAAACTGTTAAAAGCATGGGAGAAGGATTGGGCGAGATGTTACTCACCTCAGAAGTGATGATGAACAGTCCCCTTCGCTGCAATCCACAAAAAGCCGCTGAAAATCCCTAAAAATCACCCAAGAATACCCAAAAACGAGTTAGGGTTTAGAGGGGGAGAGGCGGCAAGGGTTTCTCTAGGGTTTGCTGATGAAAAAGAGTGTTTTCGGGTGGAGGGAAATATATATGAGTAGATAAAACCCGACCCGAACTGAGAAAAGCCAAAAATCCACGATGAGTCGACTCATGGTATATTATGGGTCGACTCATGGGTTATGGGTCGACTCATAATTCATGAGTCGACTCAGCAGAAACTAAATGGTAACAGGACTTGATTTCGTGAGTTGACTCATGATAGTCATGGGTCGACTCAATATGATGAGTCCACTCATGACATATCATGGGTCGACTCATGGACTAAAAACTACATTTCTTCGATTTCTGTTGCACACGATGCAAATTTGCAACTCACCCTCATACCTGAGGCATATCCACATCCTCATAAGCTCAAAATACTAGTTTTCATGTACAACCATGCTATGAATATATTTTATCATATATTAAATATTGTGTTTCACTTATATTCACATGTATGAATTATCAAAATCAACGGGGTCTTACATTCTTCCCCCCTTAAAAGAATTTCGTCCTTGAAATTTAGAAAATCATATCTAACTCATAAAGATACTTGAAAAGCATGATAAGGGTCTAATCCAACCCGCACACATACACATTTCGTAATACTGAATGCTAGTTAGCACATAGCGATATTCATACTTAACGATCTAAAATGATAATATTCTTAGCTAACCCCTAATCTAACGGAACTAGTACGTCGGGTGAAAAATCCAAACAAGGAACCCCCCATGTATATACTATGTGTTCCGAAAGATTAAGAATTAAGTAAAAATACCCTCATTCTAGTGTTAGATATAAGTATCAATATATATATAGATATAAATATTCAAGTAAGAAGTCATATCATAAATACTTTAATTAGTTTTACCTGCTCGAACAAGTGTGGGTAGTCGTGTCTCATGTCCTCCTCACGCTCCCAAGAAGCTTCCTCAAACTCAACTCCACTTCGGTTCCATTGAACTTTAACCAATGGAATCACCTTGTTCCTTAGTCTCTTGTCTTCTCTAGCAAGTATGGACACTGGAATCTCAATAGTCGACAAATCATCACTAAGCTCAATCTCCGGTGCATCCAACACCCGATGCTGCTCCTCATCATGCAAGTGCTTCTTGAGCATAGAGATATGGAATACATTGTGTATACTAGACATAGCTGCTGGAAGATCCAGTTTGTATAACACAGCTCCAATACGCTCCAAAATCCGGAAAGGTCCAATATATCTCGCTGCAAGCTTTCCTCGCCTCCCGAACCACTGGACGCCTTTCATAGGCGATACCTTCAGCATAACCAGATCCCCAATCTGAAACTCTAGGGGTCTTCTCCTCTTATCTGCATAACTCTTCTGCCGACTCTGAGCGGCTAGAATCCGCTCCCTGATCAACGCTACATTCTCGGTAGTTTGCCTCACAAGCTCTGGTTCAAGCATCAAACTATCCTCCGGCTCTGCCCAACATATCGGTGATCTACAGGGTCTCCCATACAGTGCCTCATACTGAGCCATACCGATCGTCGCTTGATAACTGTTGTTATAAGAGAACTCTATCAGTGGAATATGATCCTCCTAGCTGCCTTGGAAGTCAATAACACATACTCGCAACATGTCCTCCAACACTTGGTTCACCCTCTCTGTCTGACCATCTGTCTGTGGGTGGAATACACTGCTATAAGATAGCTTGCTGCCAAATAAGTCCTGAAAACTCCTCCAAAAATGCGAGGTAAAAACCGATCCTCGATCCGACACAATTGTATCTGGAACCCCGTGCAATCGAACTATCTCCCGAATGAAGATCCTCGCATACGCCTCAGCTGAATAAGTAGTCCTTACTGGGATAAAATATGCTGACTTCGTCAACCGGTCCACTATCACCCAAACCGAATCATTCCCCTTCTTCGACTTAGGCAACCCTACAATAAAGTCTATAGAAATGTCCGCGCACTTCCATTCTGGGATAGGCAACGACTGAAGTATGCCTGCTGGTCTCTGGTGCTCCGCCTTCACCTGCTGACAGGTAAAACACTTCGCCACATACTCTGCAATCTCCTTTCGCATACCACTCCACCAAAAGTGCCTCTTCAGGTCCTTATACATCTTTGTGGTCCCTGGATGTACTTTGTACAGAGTACGGTGTGCCTCATCAAACAACTCCCTCTTCATCTCTGCGCTGGCTGGCATAACCAATCTACCCTTCATCCGTAGACCTCCATATGCTCCAATGGTCCAATCGGGTTTAGGCTCTTTGGAAATCTCCTCCTTACGGATTTGAATCTAAGAATCCTCCAACTGAGCTCTAACAACTCTGCCACTCCAAGTTGGTTGCACTGATATAGTTCCCAAAAATACACTAGTGCCACCCAACTCAGGTCTAAAATCAAACTGGCTAAGAGTGAGAAGGTCTCGGTGCAATGAGCACATCAAAGCCGCAATCTGATTTCGACGCTTCCTACTCAAAGCATCTGCTACGACGTTCGCCTTCCTCGGATGATACTGAATCGCGAACTCGTAGTCCTTGATAAACTCAATCCACCTCCGCTACCTCTGGTTGAGTTCCTTCTGAGAGAAAAGATAGTTCAGACTCTGGTGGTCTGTGAACAGCTCAAACTGCACTCCATACAAGTAGTGTCTCCATGACTTCAGTGCAAATACCACTGCTGCTAGCTCCAAGTCATGAGTGGGATAGTTCTGCTTATGCACTCTCAACTGTCGTGAGATATAAGCTACTACTCTCTGAGTCTGCATAAGGACGCCTCCTAATCCTGCCAATGATGCATCTGTGTAGACGACGAATGTCCTTTCGCTGCTCGGAATAGTCAAAACTGGTGCTGAGGTCAACTTAGTCTTCAAGATATCAAAGGCCTTCTGGCACTCTGTGCTCCAAATAAACTGTACACTCTTCTTCGTAAGGCGTGTAAGTGGCGTCGAAATCTTCGAGAAGTCCTGGATGAACTTCCTGTAGTAGCCTGCTAATCCCAAAAAGCTACGAATCTCTGTCACTATTTTTGGTGGCTCCCAATCAAGCACTGCTGTAACCTTAGCTGGGTCTACTGATATGCCTTCTCTGCTAATGATGTGACCGAGAAATCTGACTTCTGAAAGCCAAAACTCGCACTTGCTAAACTTGGCATACAACTAGTGCTCCCGTAGGGTCTGCAAAGCTAAACGGAGGTGCTGCTCATGATCCGCCTCCGATCTCGAATAAATGAGGATGTCGTCGATGAAAACAATCACGAACTGATCTAAAAATGGACGAAAAACCCGGTTCATCAAGTCCATGAAAACCGCGGGTGCATTGGTCAACCCAAATGGCATGATCAAGAACTCGAAAGATCCATAGCACGTGAGGAAAGTGGTCTTGGGGATATCCATCTCCCGAACCCGCAACTGATGATAACCAGAACGAAGATCAATCTTCGAGAAAAAATGCGCTCCCTACAACTGGTCGAACAAGTCATCAATCCTAGGCAGTGGGTACCTATTCCGGATAGTGACTGTAGACGGTAAAAATTACCGCGGCGGACTAGCAAGCAAATTCGCCCATAAATCAAGACCATCCACTGAGACGAAGAGTGGGGTGTAGCCATGAAACAAGTTCGACAGCACACCTGGGCCCTCACACACCAAGTCACATGGGGAAGGATCCACCCTCATAAGCCAGATTCGCTCACAGAGGTTCAAATCCGCCCTCATGAGCCAAGTCCGCTCGCAGGGGTGCGAATTCGCCTTCATCCGCTCACAGGGGCTCAAATCCGCCCCCATATACCAAACCCGCCCACAGAGGGCCACGTCTACCTACGTAAGTTGAAAGCCGGGTTTCCAGGGACGAACCCTCCCCATTTCTCGCGATGCGTGGGGAGGGAGCGCAGCGCTCCAGATTCGTCAGACGGCCGCCCGCAATTCAAGCAAGCAAGACAGGCGCCGGACCGGCCTGCACCCTCATAAATGCAGGTCACCTCACCCATCAGAATGGAAAACCGAAGCTGTCGGCGCGCCGCAAGCTATCTGGAGCTCACTCAGACACGTGACGTCCGTTCTCCAACCTCTATCAAGACATAGGGAGAGGAGAGAGGGCACATGACCCCAGGACCGTCAAACGGCCACTCGGTGGCTCGCAGCGCGAGTAAGCAGACAGCTGCCAGAGCAGCCTGCGCCCTCATAAATGCTGCTTACCTCACTCATCCAAACCGAGAGCAAGAGCCGTCGGCGCTCTATGAGCTGGTCAGATCCACTCAAGCATCGGCCAGCCGCTGTCACGGGTACGAGGAGGGGCTTTCCCACTCCTACGCGACGTGACGCAACATGCGACTCCTCAAATGACCGCTGGCAGCACAGAGGAACAGCAGAATGTCTCTGAACAATGTATGGTCACATCCCATAATTCCAGGAACAGCCAAACTGTCTCTCTCCTATTAAAAGGCTTCTTTCAGTAACTTGAAAAAGGATCGATCGATTGATCAATCAAGAGAGGAAGAAGCTTTCTGCATACCCTTGCATTACAGCGCCATCTCCTAGCTCCGAGCCCTGATCGTCGGTGAGCCAGAAGAGACAAACTCCTTCACCTTGAGCTTCTACTGAGTACTGAAGCTCTCCAACAACCTCGGTCGAACCGTCTAAGGGAAGCAGACTCGGCACGAGCACCGAGCGAAGCAACCTGTAGCTACCTTAAAGTCCCCACGATTAAACAAAGAGGGCCTTCCCTCTGCTTCTGTTATAATTCAGATTAATTTAGTTTGTAATAAGCTTTCTTATAAATACAAACAAAATCTCCTATTTTCGAAAAAATCAGAAATTTACACATACAGTGACCTTGTTCAACTCCCGATAATCTATACATAATCTCATGTTGCCGTCCTTCTTCTTCATGAAGAGGACTGGCGTACCCCACGGAGAATGACTCCGATGAATAAAACCCTGAGCTAACAACTCGTCCAACTGGGTCTGAAGCTCTCTCATCTCAGCTGGCGCCATGCGGTAGGGTGCGTAGGATATCGGGGCTGTGCCCGGTTGCAACTCAATACAAAACTCAACCTCTTTCACAGAAGGTACCCCAGGTATGTCCTGAAAGACATCCTGATAATCCGAGACAACTCGAGTCTCTAACAAATCAGAACTCTGATCCCACAGCATCACCTCATCGATGAATGCCAGAAATGACTCCGCAAAGCGATTGCCCTGAGAAGTGGCCACAATCATCTCGGACCCATCAGACGCTCGTAATCTGACTGTCTTCACAAAACAGTCAATACTAATATGGTAGGATGACAACCAGTCCATACCAAGAATGACATCAAACTCAGACATATGCAACACTATCAGATCAACTATGAACTCTGACTTGTCTAAACTGATGATACACCTCCTACAAACGCTCTCCAGAAGCGATACCTCACCTAAAGGGGTGGAGACTGATAAAGGGATCTCTAGAGGCTGAGCTACGAGCTGGAGTCTAACCATAAATGTATGCGAGATGAAAAAATGTGAAGCTCCCGAATCGAAAAGAATACGGGCGGGAAATGAATTCACAAGGAACGTACCCTCCACAACTGCTCCACCGGCACCGTGATCACGGGGAACCACTGCATATACTCTGCCTGTGGCTGAAGACTGCTCTACTGCTAATGCTGGAGAGTATGGAACAATCTGCCCCTGGGGAGCCTCCTGGACTGCTCGAACCTGCCCTTCTGCCCTCTGCGTCGCTGGCGGTGCCTCAAGCCTGTTCTGCTGACCCTGACCTCTGCCCTACTGTCGCTGCTACTGCTGGTTCGGGCCCTTGCCCTGCTGAGCTCCTGCTGGTGCACTACGATACTCTGATGCCTTGTGCCCGACCTTGTGGCAGTTGAAACAAGATCCCTGGAACTTACGCTGCTGATGCGCTCTATGATCCTGCTGGGGTCCCTTCTTATGAGGGCCCTGTTGCTGCTGATGCTGATGCCCTGACAAAGGTCTCTTGTTCTTACTCTTGTCCCCGCTCTGTCCTGCCTTGGCCTTCCCTTCCTTGTGCTTCAGGAACATAGTAGTCTCAATCTCCTGTGAAGTGGCGGCCTCAGCTACCTCCCTAACTGAATAGAACCTCTTTGAGACGAGGTATCGGCGAAGATTAGGGCGTAGCCCTGCTAAGAACATCTGAGCTTGACGCTCTCCTGTCTGCCACATACCCGTGAAATGCAGCAACTCCATAAACTGGCTCTCATAATCCGCCACTGTCGTGTCCCCCTGAGTCATCCGGGACAACTCAAGCTCCTTCCCAGTCCGTGCTGCAGAAGAAATATACTGCCCATCAAAGAAGTAGATGAAATCCTTCCATGTGAGGGTCATCCTCTGCTCTGGAGTAAACTGTAGCCGGTACCATCTCCCGACATCTCCCTTCAGACTGTAGGATGCCAACCTCTGCTTCTGAAACGAATCTACACTGAGTATGTCAAGTATATTGCTCACATCCTCTTTCCACTTGTGTGCTGCAAGAGGGTCTGGTGACCCCTGGAAGTCTGGTGCCCTCATCTTCTGATACCTCTCTACCATACGGAGCCAAGCTTCCTGCTCCGTGACTCTATCTGGTACCGCTAGTGGAATAGCTGTAGGTGCTACCTCTGGGTCTCTCTCTCTGATCGGGACGGCTGATATCCCCTGCTGTTGAGCTACCGGTGGTGGTGGTGTCTGTGGTGCTATGAGTCGTTACCAACTCCTTAATGGCTGTCATCCTGGCAATAAGGGGAGCCATGATATCCACCAAATACGGAGGAGCCTGCTGCGGCTCTGGTGGTGCCTGCTCCTGCTCGGGTGGAGCCTGCTGTGGCTCAGGTGGGGCCTGCTGGGGCTCTGGCTGAGCGGCCCTTCTAGTGCGGGGTCTCCCACGTCCTGCTATCTCTCTGATCATAAGAAAAATAAAGTTCATGAGTCAAAGTAGACGTATATTCTATTCATACATAGTACATCACAATATGATTTTCACATCACATAATATTCACGCATATACTTTAAGCAAAAATAGTTGTCATAAAAAAAATTTCTCAAAATTTTGAGATATACGTATATATCGTCCTCATTCATACTAGGAAATCTTTAGCGGACTCTTCACATGAATCCTAAGAAACTCTAACCTAGCTCCACGACTCAACACAGGATGATCCTAGAGATTCTTGAACTAGAGCTCTGATACCAACTGTGACGCTCCTGGGTTCACACAAGGCTACAGTCCGGGGTGAAACCAGGAATGTCAAATCTGCCATGCACCACACCGTGCAATAACATGTTTCACCATCATAATTTCTATCTCTCTAGTGGAATCAACAACAGGTGTAGTACAAAGCAAGTAAAAGATTTTACAACAAATGCTTGATGAAATGATAGGACTCAAATTAATACATCTCATC
>BQKN01037180.1:0-10495 GCA_022839385.1 Asparagus kiusianus
CAATCACTCAAACACTCGAACAAACCCTAACCAATGATCTCTCAACTCGCTCACAAGTTCTCCCTCTCAAAGTGTTCAGAATACTCTCTATTCTCTGATAAACAAAACCCTGAAATCGTGTTTTAATATATATCAAAACACGAACCAAATCAGAATAGGAAATAAAGCTCAGGCCCAAACCTAACTGATGGTTGACCGCGCCAAACCTCGCGGTCGACCGGACAGAATGACAGAAACCAAAAAAAATCCATTACAGAGTCCGCGATCGACCGGACCTAACCTCGCGGTCGACGACCAGAACTCCAGAAACTATCATGTACTCGTACACGTTTATGGTCGACCGCGCCAAAGCTCGCGGTCGACCGGCAAGCACCCAAATGCATGTCTGCTTCAAATTTCCTGAACTTTACCAATATTTTCGCTATATCTACAAGAACAAAGAGATAAGGTGAAATAGGGTCACATTGTCGAACACCTCTAGCTCCAGTGAAAAAGGCTCATTTGACCATCGATTAGATAGAAAAAGAAACAAATTGTACACACATCATGATCCATTTCCTGAACTTAAGGGGGAATCAAATCCAAGCAAGATAATATTGAGAAAATGGCAATTAATGGAGCCATAGGCCTTCTTTAAGTCAACTTTCATAGCAATTCTAGGGCTAATTTTCCTCCTGCCATACGTACACATTATCTCTTGAGCCAAAAGAATATTGTGTCAATAAGTCTCCCCTATAAGAAAGCCCCCTGAGACTAACTAAGTAGGTAGTTTATTACAATTTTAAGCCTGTTGGTAATCACATTAGAAATGCACTTACAAATTACATTGCAGCATGCTATAGGCGTAAATTTAGAAGAATAATTTGGACAAGAGACTTTACGAAAAGGAGTGATGGAAGTCAAATTAATAGATTTGAGAAGATTACCAAACTTGAAGAAATCCTGTATAGCTTTAGTAATATTCTTCCCAACGATGTCTCAAGCTGCCTTTTAGAATTTAGATGTAAAACCATTTGGACCCGGGCTCTTCAAGTCACCAATATGGAACATAATATTTTTTATTTCAACTGATTCACTAGGCTTGCATAATAGAATGCATTGTTCATTAGTATCAATATTCCCTCTTGCAAGTGTGATTTGATTAATAGATGACAGAGCAAGAGGAGAAAAAGGAGATCTTTATAGAATAGAATTAATTCCTCTTGAATTGCTTCCTGAGAGATTAGCTTCGCGCCCGCATTTTTATAAAGAGAGAGAATTGAATTTTTTTCATCTTCTATGTCTTATCGTAGCATGAAAGAAAGATGAAACTTAATCTAATTAACTCTGGACTTTCGATGCAGCTAACATGCTTCATAGTTGATAATTTGCTGAAATCCTTGAGTTTTTTCATTTCAAGCTCTTTTAAGGAAAGTTTATTTGGATCCAACTGTAATTTATTTTTTGCCAAGAATTATTCATTTCTGCCAATTTTACTCTCAAGGCGATGCCTCCAAAATGAATCCTATAGACTTTTTTAAAGCATGTTTTACTGCCTTAAGCTTTTAAGTGACTTGGTAAAGCTTAGTATCCTTGGTCTATTTTGACCAAGCTTGAGCAACAACAGATAAGAATAGGTCATATTCACACCAATAGGTACAAAAACATGAAAGAAAATCTAATATTTAAAGTACCATGTGTTAGATCTAAAACTTGAGATCTTAAAGCCATATAGCCATGATTAATTCAAAGAGATTAAACAATAATCTAAAGAGCGGAAGCTTATACCTGAATCCATAGTAGAGATCTTGATTTTGGGTTTTGATGATCTTCTAACCTTAGGGTTCTCTCTTAGCCGAATTTCTCTCTTGAGATGGGGGTGAAGAGAATTAGAGAAGTAACCCTAGGTTAGGGACCATAACCCCTTATTTATAGGTGTTGTACTTTTGTAATTTAGCCCCTCAATAAATCACAATTACAACCTGGTATCTGCACATATAACCCCATGACATATTTAAATACCTATTAACCCAACTTAATTGATCACTTTAGTGGGTTATCCTGAAATGATAGCAATACATAATGATTAATCATATGTGTCCACAATTAGATTTATTAGAGTAAATCCAACAATCTCCCACTTGGACACCATATGATTCCTTAAATTGTGTACAACCTTATGAGCTCAAAATCGCTATCACTGAAAAAGGTATTTCCGAACAATCTCGTCCATTAACTATATCAATATAGGATCAAAGCGGTCTTCGTCACATTTATCGTGACTCGACCCATCAATGGTCATATATACCAATACAATCAAACGACATAGATCAATCATGGATGTGCAGCATGAAAATTACATGCAATGTGATCAGTACATGTCTATTTTCAACTAGTCCTCCTTAATGAGGTCAAAACCAAACATAATGTAGCAGAGTGACTTAACTGAAAACTTTATTCTGATCAGATAATACAAACAAACATAAAGCACCACAATTACAAACTCCCACTAAATCATAATATCCTCAAATATTACCACACCCATATGAGCAGTATGCTCATGAAAGACCTTAGGTGGCAATCCCTTAGTAAGAGGATCAGCTATCATGGAGTTTGTCCCAATGTGCTCTATGGATATCTGTCCACTCTGTACCCTTTCTTTCACAACCAGGAACTTAATGTCAATATGTTTTGACTTAATTGAGCTCCTGTTGTTATTTGAATACATTACTGCAGATTTATTGTCACAATATAGCCTTAGTGGTCTTTCAACCTTTTCCAAAATGCGCAGTCCCGTGACAAAATTTCACAGCCATATTCCCTGATTGGATGCCTCATAGCAAGCTACAAATTCTGCTGCCATAGTGGAGGAAGCTACTAGTGTTTGTTTGACACTTTTCCATGATATAGCTCCTCCCGCTAACATATAAATGTAGCCTGATGTAGACTTTCTGCTATCTTGGCATCCAGCAAAATCAGAATCCGAATACCCAATGACCTCTAAATTTTCTGATTTTCTGTATGTGAGCATGTAACCTTTTGTTTTCTGAAGATACCTCATAACCCTTTTGACTGCTGTCCAGTGATCCAAACCAGGGTTGCTTAAGTATCTGCCTAACATCCCAACAATGTACGCAATATCCGGACGCGTACATACCTGAGCATACATTAGACTTCCTACAGCCGAAGCATAAGGAATCTTCTGCATTTCCTGAATTTCAAGGTTACCTTTAGGGCACTGATTGAGACTAAACTTGTCTCCCTTAGCAACAGGGGTATCTCCTGGTCTGCAGTCTTGCATGCCAAACCTTTTAAGTACCTTATCGATATAGCTCTTTTGTGATAATCCAAGAATACCCCGAGAACGATCTCGATGTATCTGGATCCCTAATATGGCGTCCCCAAGATCTTTCATCTCAAAATTCTTTGATAGAAATCTCTTGGTTTCGTGCAACATGCCTATATCATTAGTGGCAAGCAATATGTCATCGACATACAGAACCAGAAAGATATACTTACTCCCACTGAACTTGTGATATACACAGTCATTAACAATGTTCATCTCAAAACCGAACGAGATAACTATTTGTTGAAACTTGTGATACCATTGACGAGGAGCTTGCTTGAGTCCATAGATGGATTTCCTTAATTTGCATACCATATTCTTTGGGTCTCCCGACACAAAGTTTTCTAGTTGCACCATATAGATCATCTCATCAATATCGCCATTGAGAAATGCAGTCTTAACATCCATCTGATGTAACTCAAGATCATAATGAGCAACAAGTGCCATGATTATTCTGAATGAGTCTTTCGATAAAACCGGAGAGAAAGTCTCTGTATAATCAATGCCTTCCTTTTGAGTATAGCCTTTAGCCACAAGACGTGCCTTATACCTCTCCACATTACCTTTTGCATCCCGCTTGGTTTTAAAAATCCATTTACAACCAATTGGTTTTGCACCTTCTGGTAACGGGACAAGTTCCTAAACCTTATTGTCTTGCATAGACTTGTACTCTTCATTCATGGCATCAATCCACTGTTGAGAGTTAGAACTTTTCATGGCCTGAAGGAAGTTGATTGGATCATCTTCCAACATTCCACTACTTTCCTCATGTTCTTGGAGAAATACAACATAATCATCCGGAATAGCATTTCTCCTTTCTCTCGTGGATCTCCTTAATGGCACTGGTTCTTGAGGTTGTTGAGTTTGTTCTTCTGGAATAGGGAGTTGTTCAACATTATCATCTTGAGGTTCCGGATTTACTTCTTGAGCAACAACAGGTATAGGAACCTGAATATTGTCAAAAGTAACTGTATGGATTGGATCTGAAGCCAATTCCTCCTCAAAACTAATGTCTCTAACCTTATTTCTCCCCCCAAACTCAACATCCATAAAGAATGTTGCTGTTCCCGTCTCAAAAATATTCCTTATAGTAGGATCATAAAACTTATAGCCCCTAGAGCGTTCAGAGTATCCAATAAAGTAGCTGCTAACTGTTTTGGAGTCCAATTTCTTTTCATTTGGCCTATAAGGCCTTGCCTCAGCTGGATATCCCCAAATATGTAAGTGCTTTAAACTGAGCTTTTGACTAGTACAAAGCTCATAAGGTGTTTTAGCAACTGTTTTACTTGGTACTCTATTCAGAATGTAAGCTGCTATCTTTAGTGCTTCTCCCCAGAGTGACTCTGGTAAAGAAAAATGAGCAATCATACCTATTACCATATCTTTAAGAGTCTTGTTTCGTCTTTCAGCTACACCATTCATGTTAGGTGAACCTGACATGATGTACTGTGGGACGATACCGTATTCCTCTAGGTATCTAGCAAATGGTCCTGGACGTTGTTCACCTGAACCATCATATCTACCGTAGTACTCACCACCACGATCAGATCTAACGGTTTTAATTCTTCGGTTGAGTTGATTCTCAACTTCAGCTTTATAGGTTTTGAACATGTCCAGAGACTCAGATTTTTTATGAATGAGATATAGGTGCCCATAACGTGAGTAATCGTCTATGAATGATATAAAATATTGTTGACCATTCCAGGATTCCGTAGGGAATGGCCCACAAATATCTGTATGTATCAATTCTAAGACATCCGAAGATCTGTTAGCACCTAATCTCTTAACCTTGGTCTGTTTTCCCTTGATACATTCAACACATATGTTGAAGTCCGAAAAATCAAGGGAATCCAAAATGCCATCAGACACAAGACGCTCAACTCTTCTTTTTGAGATATGACCCAAGCGCTTATGCCATAATGACGCCGAATTTTCCTTATTTAATTTACGCTTAGTACCACGCGATTCCGCATGCAGAGTTTCATTATAAGAAGCAATTGTATCAAGCAAATATAGGTTGTCAAAAATACTTAAATAACCGGTTCCCACAACATTTGAATTAAAAGATAAACTGAATTGATTGTTTCCAAATGAACAAGAATAACCTGATTTGTCCAATACAGAAACTGAAATCAAATTCCGTCTAAAAGACGGTACTACAAAAGTATCTTTTAAATCCAAATAAGAACCAGTTCCTAATAGCAACCTAAAATGCCCAATTGCTTCCACATCTACTGACTGACCGTCGCCCACAAAGATGTGTCTTTCAACATCACTTGGCTTTCGGTAGCTCAGACAACCCTGCATAGAAACACTTATGTGAGTAGTAGCACCAGAGTCTAACCACCAAGTGTTTCTAGGTACTGAAGCTAAATTAACCTCAGAACAGACCAAAGAAAGGAACGTACCCTTATTATCACGCCAAGCATGATATTTTGTACAGTCCTTCTTCATATGTCCAGGTTTCTTACAGAAGAAACAACCCTGATTATCTTTATGTTGTTTCTTCTCAACTGGACCCTTAGCAGCTTCCTTATCATTCTTCCTTTTCTTGCCCTTATCCTTAGAGGCATAGGCCAAATGAGCACTTTCTGTCTTATCTTGCTTCAACCTGTCTTCTTCTTGCACACAGTATGAAATGAGCTCATTTAGAGTCTATTTCTCCTTTTGACAGTTATAACTGACTTTAAATTGATTAAACTGTGCAGGAAGAGACAACAGAACCAGATGCACTAATAACTCATCACAAAGATCGAGTTTAAGTGCCTTAAGTTTTGAAGCAATATGAGACATTTCCATAATGTACTCCCTTATATTTCCTTTGCCCTTATACTTCATCGAAATCAAGCGAGCTAAAAGCGTGCTTGTTTCTACCTTATCATTTTTCGCAAAACGCTTTTCAATTTCGGCAAGGAAATCTTTAGCCTTAGTAATCCCTTCGGATTCTATGCCTCTGAAGGCTTCCGGAACGCCGCGCTTAATGATCATAAGACTCATGCGATTTGAACGCTCCTACTTCTCATGCTCCTTCTTTGTATCAGGAGTGCTATCCGCATTGAGAGGTTGGGGTTGTTCAGTTCTTAATGCATAGTCAAGATCCATGCAGCCAAGAACAATTAATATGTTTTCTTTCCAAACCTTGAAGTTTGACCCATTTAGCATGGGAATTGAGTTGATGTTAGCAGAAATTGTTGCAGCAGATGCATTAGCTGAAATAAAACAAAAGATGCTCACATCAATAACCATAATCAATAAAATTCAAATAATGACAATTCCCATCCAAGATACCGGCACAACATTAATATCAAGTCTTTGGACAGTAATATTAACTTGTAAGTGATATCTTGTTGCAATGATCAAACATTGACAATAACTCATGTCAAATAATGAAACTATCTTTGGATCGAATCATTATTCACATGTAAACCTTATAATTGTCACACGCTTATCATCGCAGATGTGTATACAGTCTAAATAAATATTAACCTTCCTTTGGGCCGATTAAATATTTACACGAAAGCATACACACAAACATCTCACATTCCTCATGAACAATCTACACAAGAGAGGTTACTTTGGCAACTTCTTGTTTCAATTAATCACTTGGAGTGAGAGACAACCTTAATACCTTAGTGTCATAATATTTGAATTAAATAATTAATTAAAAACCAAATTAGATTTAAATTAAAAATTTTAATTTAAATCAACTGAACTTAATTGGGGTCTCACAGCTTAATTAGGGCCCATAACTTAATTGAATAAATTAAGTATACCAAAGTGGACCCATGAATAAACTGAGGCTTAACCATAGTGAACACGAAGTTCGCTTGAATTCGAACGCGAGGTTCGACTGTATTTGAGTACGAGACTCACTTAAGCACGAACGCGAGGTTCGTCTGAAAATGAACGCATGGTTCAACTTAGGAACGAACGCGAGGTTCGTTAAAATATGAGTACAGAACAAACGCGAGGTTCGTTTTTGAGAACGAACGCGAGGTTCGTTTAAAATTTGAACGCGAGGTTCACTTGAACGCGATGTTCGACTGAAGTTCGAACGCGAGGTTCGGCTGAAGTTCGAACGCGAGGTTCGGCTGAATTTCGAACGCGAGGTTCGGCTGAAGTTCGAACGCGAGGTTCGGCTGAAGCACGAACGCGAGGTTCGACTGAAGCACGAACACGAGGTTCGTCTGAAGCACGAACGCGAGGTTCGTCTGAAGCACGAACGCGAGGTTCGTCTGAAGCACGAACGCGAGGTTCGTCTTAGAACGAACGCGAGGTTCGTTAAAATTAAGCTTGACGCTCACCTGAGTTGAACGCGAGGTTCACCTTAGAACGAACGCGAGGTTCGTTGAGCGCGAAGCTCGGTTAAAATTGAACGAACGCGAAGTTCGTTTGAGGTAACCACCTCCTTAATTTTCGCCACGAACCCTTAGGGTTTCAAACTGAAACCGCCGCCGACAAACACAAAAACTTTGATTTTTATTTTCAAAACCGATCCAGAATCGGAAAAAAAATTGAAGGAAAAATCAAAGAAAAATCCAAAAAATTCCAAAAAAGTTACTGTTCACCGGCGATTTTTCAGTTACTGTTCATCCGAAAAAATTTTCGTTACTGTTCATCCGAACAGATCTCAATCAAAAAAAGATTTTTTAAGATCAAAAAACCCAACTTTAATCTTAATCTCTAAGAACAAATCAAAGATGGCTCTGATACCACTTGTTAGATCTAAAACTTGAGATCTTAAAACCATATAGCCATGATTAATTCAAAGAGATTAAACAATAATCTAAAGAGCGGAAGCTTATACCTGAATCCATAGTAGAGATCTTGATTTTGGGTTTTGATGATCTTCTAACCTTAGGGTTCTCTCTTAGCCGAATTTCTCTCTTGAGATGGGGGTGAAGAGAATTAGAGAAGTAACCCTAGGTTAGGGACCATAACCCCTTATTTATAGGTGTTGTACTTTTGTAATTTAGCCCCTCAATAAATCACAATTACAACCTGGTATCTGCACATATAACCCCATGACATATTTAAATACCTATTAACCCAACTTAATTGATCACTTTAGTGGGTTATCCTGAAATGATAGCAATACACAATGATTAATCATATGTGTCCACAATTAGATTTATTAGAGTAAATCCAACACCATGAAGAAAAACATTGAAAGGGCAGTAGTTACATATACCAAGGACCAAGAATTTAGCTGCAACGGTAGGAGAGTAACTCGCCTAACTTTATTAACCAATACCCTGTCTAGTTTTCTATAAGCATGATGGTTGTTCCATGTAATTTAAAAAAAAAAAATCCCTTTGTAAGGCATGTCAATTAAAAGATTAGTATCAAGAACGTGTTGAAGCTCCACAACTTCTTTTAATTGAAGTCGCCAAGCGAAATTCAAGGACCCATCATATTATTTGGAATGGCTTTAATATATATCATTCCACTACCAACATTACGTCCACCCGTCTTGTCCTCAATTAGGCAATGCTCGAACTGAGCAGACATACTAACAGTATGAAGAGTTACACTGGACTCGTTCCATAAAAGAAGAATTCTGCTATGAGGATCAAAATTAAAAGTTATGTCCAAAAATTCCAAACTGGTGGAGCACACTTCACAACAACTAGCTCCACATGGGGTATATTAATCGTAGTCCCTACGAACCCAAAAATAATAAATTAATACTTTTTATTAAGTTCTTAAACTTTTTTTTTTTTTTGTTTATTAGGGTGGTTAAGACCTCTCGTATATACTCCAGCAAGATAGAGGATTCATCTAGGCTTATGAGGCATTCTCCTACTTCCCACCCCTCTCTGATGAGTACTAATCTGCCCTTTTCGATATTTAGCCCAATTTTTCTTGTTGGAAGATGACTGCGTGGCGGATAAATTAACAAAAAGATCCAACCCTCTGTCATCATGAACAGAGAGAGCATGAAAAACATTGGACGTGCTAACTCTGCTAGGATCGATGAGAGGGGAGTTACTACTTTGGTCTTACCTTTATCAGATACTTGTTGTCATTCCCTATCCTCAGTAGATATGGCATTGGAGATTTGTAGGTGGAACATTCTCTTGATTTAGCCATTGGAGGAGGGGTACTCACTGTTGATGTGAAGAATTCACTTGGTTGGTGGCAGCAACTATAATGAACCGAGTGATTAGGCTTTGGAGGCTGAATTTGTTTTTAGGGATCCAAATTTTCTTCCTAGCGTTCTTATTTATCAGTCCTGTGTCCAAACCTTTTACAGTGAGAACATTTGGCAGGAATCCACATATACTATGCTCTTTGAGTATATTCTCTACCAGTATGTTCTTCCAACGTAAGAAAAGATGGAAATTCAAATTCTGCCTGAACCTAAACGCAAATATGAGCAAAACCAATTCTCCCCTTTGCTAGCAGCCATGCCATCTGTGCAAATAGGCTTGCTTATAACGTCGATAGTTCTACTAAGAGCTTTACAATTCCTCAAGATTGGAATTTTAACCCAAATTGGAATAGCATAAACGTTAATATCCTCAAGATTCAAATCAACAGACCAGGTAATTAAAATCATTGGGTTTACTATCAAACGTCCAAGGCCCTCACCGTAGAATGGAGGTTTTCACTTCGATTGATTCAAATTTAAACAAATAAAATTCCAGAATCCGTAGCCAAGACCTCCCTTACCCAGACCAACTCAATGTTTATCTATAAAACCCCTAACAGCTTAATAAGATGCTTTAAAGCTAAAAATATAGCCACGAGTGCAGAATCCCATTGCTTAAGCTCTACATCCCATTCTGCTCTCTCATATTGAATGCATGAAAAATCTCCAAATTATTGTGGATAAAAAAAAAGATTGCGACCATGATTCTTCAATCGATTAGTACTTACAATAGGGAATGAGGTAAGGAGCCTGTTGGTTTCGGGAGTGTAGACCCAAACCTGGAACAAAATCACTCGACCGCAGGGAACATCAGTCGACCAATTCGAACGCCAGGAAAACAGGAAAGTCTCTGTTCGGTCGATCATTACGAATTAGCAGTCGACCGATAACGTGCACGAGCAGTCCTGAGAAACAACACCTTCTGATCGGTCGACTGACGCCAAGCGATCGGTCGATCAATAGCGGTTTTTCCAGTTTCTGGCCTGTTTGAAAACCTGTTTGAGTTAGGATTTTAT
>BQKN01037180.1:10595-38359 GCA_022839385.1 Asparagus kiusianus
ATATATATATATATATTCGTAAACATTTTTAGGGTTGAATATACACGAAAAAAAGGAGGGTTTTGAGAGAACTTTGAGATCAGAAATCTTAGAGAGAGTGTGTGGGACATATTGCAAGCTTTGTAATCTTCTTCAATAATCAAGGAATTTCTGGTATGGCTCCCGAGGACGTAGGCACGTTTGCCGAACCTCGTTAAATCTAGTGTTCTCTCTTTTATTTATTCTTTCTTGCAAGTTTTTCGATTCACTATGATTTCTTGCTTGCTAATTGTCCGTCAAAAGATCCGAAGGGCACGGGTTATTAATTGTTCAACCCAACAACTGGTATTAGAGCTTCGTTCGGCAAGTATGAGAACTATGGCAGAAGAAAGCAAATCGAAGATTGAGAAGTTTGACGGATCAGACTTCACCTATTGGAAGTCACAGATGAAGAACTATCTGTACCAGAAGGATCTTTATCGTTCGTTGATGGGAAAAGCTAAGGGAAAGAAGAAGGATGAGACCGACGAGGACAGGAAAATACTGCATCGGAAGGCTCTAGGGCAGATCCGGTTGTCGCTCGCAAGTCAATCACCCACAAAATATTGAAGGAAAAGACGACAGTGGGGCTTATGGAAGTACTCGCAAAGATGTACGAGCAACCGTCAGCTGCAAACAAGTTTCATCTCATTAAGACACTCTTCATCCTCAAGATGGCAGAAGGATACTCCTTCACGTTGCATCTCAGCGAGTTCAACACGATTGTTGATCAACTCATCTCCGTTAACATCACGTTTGATGATGAAGTGCAAGCCCTACTAATACTATCGTAGTTACGGTATAGTTGCGCAAGTTGCGTGATCACAATAAGCAACTCGGTAGGAAAGAAGAAGTTGAAGCTGAGCGAGGTCGTCAGTATGATTCTATCCGAGGATGTTAGAAGGAAAGTTGTCCAAATCAAAAGGTTCACGTTCAGCCCTAAATTTCGAACAGAGAGGCCGAAGTCAGAACAAGGATAACCAGAACAGGAAGCGGTCGAAGACGAAGAAGAAATGGTCAAACTTGAAGGTGAGGCCTATCAAAGAGAACTGTTAAGAACTGGGCCAGGAGGGCCACATATCTTCAGTCTACAAAGCATCAAAGAAGGATGCAAATAACCAGAAGCCTCATATTGTGCAAGATGTCTTGATCCTTGCTATGGACAGTGACACCGATTCATTTGTTATTGATTTGGAGGCTCATTCCACGCCACTGTTAATAGGAAGCTTCTTCAATACAATGTAGCAGGGAACTTTAGGAAAGTGCACTTGGGGGAAATGAGCCTTGTAGTATTGTGGGAAGAGGAGATGTGTAGATTCAGATGAAGGGTTATAAGTGGTCTCTGAAGAACGTTAGACATGTACCAAAGCTGAAGAAGAATCTTGTTTCAGTTGGCCAGCTTAGAGCAGAAGGCTATGTTTTAATATTTACCGGGGATTCATGGAAGATCTCCAATGGTACTATGGTAGTTGTTCGCGGCAACAAAATCGATACTCTCTACTTAACTTCATATACGAGTGACACTATCGCAATTGCAGCTAGCAAGGAAAGTACAGATCTGTGGCACAATAGGTTGGGACACATGAGTGAGAAGAGTATGAAGATTCTACACTCTAAGGGAAAGCTATCCGGCATCGATTCAAGGGAAATTAGTGTTTATGAAGACTGCATCTATGGGAAGGAGAAGAGGGTCAGCTTATAGAAGAGTGGAAGACCACTCAAAGCTCACAAGCTAGAGCTTGTTCATACAGATGTATAGGGTCCAACTAACATGTCTTCTCTTGGCGGTTTGGAGTACTATGTTACCTTTATCGACGATCACTCGAGAAATGTGTGGGTATACTTCAATAAGCACAAGTCAGAGATGTTTGGGATCTTCAAGAAGTGAAAAGTCATGGTAGAGAACGAGACAGATTTGAAGGTGAAGTGTTTGAGATCAGACAATAGTGGAGAATACGAGCTAGAGGAGTTCAAGAAGTTATGTGCTTTGAATGGGATTTGCTTAGAGAGGACTAATCTAGGAATACCGAAACAGAACGGTGTTGCAGAAAGAATGAACAGAACATTAACAGAGCGTGCGAGGGGCATGCGTTTACATGTAGGTCTACCTAAGATATTTTAGGCGGACACGGTGCATGCAGCAGCTTACTAGATAAATCATGGGCCTTCAGTTCTTTTAGATTTTGGGATTCCAGAAGAGATTTGGAGTGGCAAGAAAGTTAATCTCTCATACTTGAGGGTCTTTGGTTGAGTAGCATATGTTCATATCAGTGACCATGTCAGGGACAACCTAGAAGCTAAGTCACAGAAGTATACATTTACTGGATATGGCATTGATGAGTTCAGATATCGTCTGTAGGATGACTAGAACAAGAAAATCATCAGGAGTAGAGATGTCATATTTAATGAAGATGTGATGTACAAGGACAAGGATAATGTAATGGATAGCCAAAGTAGTGGGAGCAGCACTAAGGATGCAGGTGGATCCGAGTATATAGATTTAGATAAACTTCTAGATGGGGGAGATAATGTTAGTTCTGACCGAAGAACAGAGAAGACTTCAGGTGCAGAGACAGGTACCCAGGACAAGGAGCTTAGGAGGTCATCCAGAGTACCCAAACTAAACCCCAGATATCTTTTATCGCTAGATTACTTTCTTTTAGCAGACAGTGAAGAACCAGAGTGTTGTGAGGAGGCAATGCAAGTTAGTGAATCTCAACAGTGGGAGCATGTGATGTAAAAAGAGATGGATTCTCTCCACTCGAATGAGACATGAGAGTTAGCCTAGCTACCTACACAGAAGAAAGTCTTACATAACAAGTGGGTCTACCGGGTTAAGCAGGAGAGTGATGACAGTAAAAGATACAAGGTCAGATTAGTTGTAAAAGGATTCTAACAAAGGGAATGAGTGGATTATACGGAAATATTTTCCCTCGTCATGAAGCTTACAACCATCAGAGTGATGTTGAGCTTAGTAGCTATTGAAAATCTTTACCTTGAGCAGTTAGATGTCAAGATTGTCTTTCTTCATGGTGACTTGCATGAAGAAATCTATATTAAGTAACATGTTAGCTTTATAGTGGAAGGAAAGGAAGAGATGGTGTGTAAGCTCAAGAAGAGCTTATACGATTTGAAACAGGCTCCAAGACAGTAGTATAGGAAGTTTGATAACTTCATGCAGAGCAATGGCTATGACGGATGCAATTCAGATTATTGTTGCTACTTCAAGAGTTTCGAGTCCAGCTATATCGTGTTATTGTTGTATGTAGATGACATGTTAGTTGCAGGGCCATGTTTATAGAAGATAAATAAGTTGAAGAAGTAGTTAGCAAAGGAGTTTTCCATGAAGGATTTGGATGCAGCCAAGCAAATTCTTAGGATGTGAATCAGTCGGGATGTGACTGAAGGGACGCTGAAGTTGAATCAGGCTGAATATATTGAGAAGATACTTCAGAGATTTAACATGCAGAATGTAAAGGCCGTTGGCACGCCCCTTGGAAGTCAGTTCAAGTTATCTGAGGAGCAGTCATCTAAGACAGATGTAGAGAAGGAGTTCATGGTCAGAGTGACATACTCATCAGCCATTGATAGTCTCATGTTTGCTATGGTTTGCACGAGGCCAAATGTCTCCCATGCAATGGGAGTTATGAGCATGTTTGCCAGCAATCCAGGAAGCAGCATTGGGAGGTCATAAAGTGAATATTGCAATACTTTAGAGTGACTACGGATATGCCACTGTGTTTTAGGAGAAATGAGTTAGTACTGCAGGATACGTGGTTGCAGACTTTGCCGATGATCATGATACAAGGCGAAGTACCACAAGTATATTTTTACCTTAGGGTCAACAGTAGTGAGTTGGGTCTCATGTTTGTAGAATATAGTAACGTTGTCCACAATAGAGGTAGAGTATGTTACAGTGACTGAAGCTAGCAAGAAGATGATTTGGTTGACCGGATGTCTAGAAGCGTTGGGTCTGAAGCAGGGGAACATAGTTTTTTATTGTGATAGCAAGAGTTCTATACACCTTGCCAAGAATCCAGTACATCATGCCAAAATGAAACACGTCGACATGCGTTACCACTTCATACGCTCGCTGATAGAGGATGGGAAGTTACTATTGGAGAAAATTTTAGGGAGCCAAAATCCTACAGATATGTTGACTAAAGAAGTGACTATCAAGAAACTGGAGTTGTGCGTAACTTCAGTTGGCCTTCACGCGTAGGAGATGAGGGCGGAGCCAAACTATGAGGATAGGTGGGATCACTGAGATTGATGTTGATTGAAGAATGAAATTTTCCGAGGAGGAGAAGATGCTTGCGAAGATGGCTAAAGTTCGAGAGAACTTATTGATGGATGTTTAGTCTCCAAGTGGGAAATTGTTAGTTTCGGGAGTGTAGACCGAAACCTAGAATAAAATCAAAAGCTGAAAAAACCGAGACCGGTCGACCAAAGGGAACATCAGTCGACCGATTCGAACACCAGGTAAACAGGAAAGTCTTTGTTCGATTGACCGATATGAATTATCAGTCTACTGATAACGTGCACGAGTAGTCCTGAGAAAAAACACATTCTGGTCAGTCGATTGACGCCAAGCAATCGGTCGACCGATAGCGGTTTCTCCAGTTTATGGCCCGTTTGAAAATCTGTTTCAGTTAGGATTTTATAATATATATATATATATATATATATACACACACAAACACACACACACACACACGAAAAAGAGAGGGTTTTGAGAGCACTTTAAGATCAGAGATCTTAGAAAGAGTGTGGCCTATTCCAAGCTTTGTAATCTTCTTAAATAATCAAGGAATTTCTGGTGTGGCTCCCGAGAACGTAGGTACGTTTGCCGAAACTCGTTAAATCTAGTGTTCTCTCTTTTATTTATTCTTTCCTACAAAGTTTTCAATTCGCTGTGATTTCTTGCTTGCTAATTGTTTATCATAATATCCAGACGGCACAGGTTATCGATTGTTTAACCTCATAGAGCCTGGATTGAACTGAGATGACGCTAAATCTAGATGAAAATTATGAAGAAATTGATGGGTGCATGTTAGCAGTGATGAGCTAACAGGCGCCTTAGCACCTTCCCTGATAAAAAGATAGTAAATAATCAAGTAAGTGACCATAAAGAGATGTTTAAGATTTTTTATCTTAGAGATCAAATCCTCATTAAAAGGATCATTCTGCAGCAGATTCTAAGTATTATCCAAATAAAATTTACCTTTTTGAACCTGTTCACTAATGTTTGAATAGTACCACTTGTTAAAACCTTTAACAGTCAATTTAAGAAGCTTGAGCTTAGAACAAATTTAAAACTTATTGTGATTTCAAAAAGATGAAACTGTGGTATAGAAAGAAGGATGCTTGGCCCATATTTTAAAGAATTTGAATGGCTTTTATACCCACGGAAATATCATCCTAATTACATATTAGACCATGGGAAGCTTTAGAAAAATTTGGTTGGAGAAACTCTACCTGGCTAGAAAAATAGAGATGAAGTCGATGCTCATTAATCGGAGCTATGTCCAGTCTTCTCTTCCCTATGGAAAAGGATCATTATTTATTTAACTATGTCGATGCTCATTAATCGGAGCTATGTCCAGTCTTCTCTTCCCCATGGAAAAGGATCATTATTTATTTAACTATGCAAAGAAATATCAGTGGTTTTGGGATGATGGAGATGAGTTGCTGGAAATCGAAAGAATCAACATCGGCTAGAGGTGCCCCTCAAAGCTTCTCATCATTGCTTAAGATAGAATTGAAATCACTATAGATCTGCCAAAGGGAAGAGACCTGATTTTGAAATGTCAGAATTGTTAGGATTTTTAGATCTCATAAAACCCTAAAAAACACCAAACGTAGTAAATAGAATCACACAAGATTTAACATGGAAAACCCTTAACAGGAAAAAACCACGGGATTAAAATTCAATCCACTATTGCCAAGCCCTCTCTCTCCTTCTCTCTACTCTTTTTTTCTCCAACAATAGAAGAATATATATAGGGAAACGAAAACTCTATCTCTAACCTAACTTCTTAATTAGAATAAGATTCAAACTCCTAATCATGATGAAACCCAGTCTCCTAATCATGATAGATCTCTAACCCTATCTAATTCTCATGAAGTTATATAAAGAATCAAATATACAATCCTAACAATCTCCACCTTGGATTTGATTCCCAAACTCCCTTGAAGATATATATCGTCGTCTTGAAACTTCGTCACTCCCGCTAGAGTCTTCTATTTCTTTCGCACTTTCATCTATCTGGTTGTGACGCCTCCACCTTAACGAAAGATCTCCAAGTGTCTCAACAGCTTCAAAAAAACTCACTCTCTTCTTCTTGTTCTTCACCTCTCCCTTGTGGACAAGAGTCTGAGAAGAGTAATCTACACCATTAACGGATCGCTCATCTAAATAGCAAATATTGTTGCTATTCTTTATCCCTTATAAAATTAAATCACCATCTTTATACACTTTGTACCACTCTCATTCACCTATATACTTGTACCCACACAATACCATCTCACCCCCAACGAAATTAAATTAGCACCATATAACGGCACATATCTCACATGATGAAGAATTCTGACCTTCCCAGTGTGAAGCTTGAGGCGAACACTTCCAACACCTTCAACATTCATCTTCTCGTTATTTCTAACAATCACATCATCAAATTCTCCATCTGTCTTTAATGTGTTAAAATAATTTTTATTGTTGCAAACATGCATAGAGGCTGCAAAATCTAACTCCCAAGTGTTACTCACATCAGTACATATACTCTGCATCAACAACACTACATCTTCATCACACACAACCACCAAAGAGTTCACCTTCTTCCCATTTTCTTTAAGCTTTATCTATCTAATACTCTTCAAATCATCATGCATCTGGGAACATGTGAACTGAATGTGACCTTTCTCTCCGCAATAATAGCACTCTCTTTCATTGTCGTCTCGAGCTTGAGATTTTAACATTCTTCAATAACTGTCACATCTCCCCTTACTCCTCCCTCGATTAGAATCTTCAAAAGCTAGTGCACTCTCACCACCATAAGATGCGCTCTCCTTTCCCATCATTCATTCATTCTCATGTAGGAGTGCTTGTAGGGTGTAAAATTCAGGTCTCAATGCGAGATTTGTATTATCTGTGTGTTTGTTACAAATCAATAAAATCCAAATTTATAACAGAAGTGGAGAGAAGGCTCTCTTTATTTAATGTGGGTTCCTCGATAGCGATAGGACGCCTCCCTTGGTGATCGTGCTGAGTTTGTTTCCCTTGGATGATACGATCGAAGTTGCGGTTGAGCTTTAGTACACAGTAGAAGCTTCTGAGGTTGAGGCTTAACCTATGCTCGTGCTTGTCGACCAACTGCTCGACTATCGAAAGTCGGCTACCCAAGCTTGACAGATATCAATGTTGGAAGCATAGAGAGGGCTATAATGCAAAAGATTACAGAGCCAATGAGCCTCAGATCTGAGAGTTCAGATTGAGTATACTTCAACAATCTAAGTTTGTAGCCAAGAACATTCTACCAAGAAATCCAATCAAATGCCAGCAAGTTCGGTCTAATTCAAGAAGCAGCCACCCAAGTCTCTATTCGAAGAGCCTTGAGAATGAAATATTCCAAGCCCCGGTCCGATTTTAGCCTCAATGGTCAGGTCCCAATGAAAGCAAGAGGAAAGACCTAAGACCTCCTTCACGTTGGCTAAAAGTGGCTTTAAATAGACAAGGGATGGCATGGGTCATCCCTTGATTTGTGGAATTTGACCACTAGTAGGGGTGAGGGAGCCAGCCGCCCTAGCCATGTGATGTGACCACCTAGAGGGGGGCCTACCGGCTGCCCTATTCTTATAACCATTAATGGCTATTTGTAGAGTAAGAGAGTTCCTTGATTTGTGGGATGTGGCTATGCCTAGGTGAGGCCCCCTATGCTCTCCTCCTTGATTCGTGGAATATGACCATTGATGTGACTGTTCCTATACCCTAAATGGACCGTTGTCAAATGTACTAGCGAGGTCAGACTCATGCTAGCGAGTCGACTTTTGGCGGGTCTGATCCATGCGGGCGAGTCAGCCAAACAGGCGGCGTTAGCGAGTCAGCTAAATAGGCGAGGCTAAAGATCTCGGCTCGTATAAGTGGGCCTAATATTCAGGTGGGACCCTAACTCATGCTATCGAGATTGTCGAGTTGAATGTTGGTAGGTGGGCCCCCTAACTCGTACTGGCGAGCTAATAGTACTTGACTCCGGGACGACTGAGTCTGCTCTTCGTGTCGACATAGGGGGTATCGTCTCATGGGACGGACTGACACCACCCTTCGTGTCGATACGAAGGGTCTCGGCCATTTGGTCTTCAAAGTGAAGGGACTCTTGGCGATTCAACTCCAGGAAGAGGAGTCGACTAAGGTCACCTTTCGAGTCAACTGAGTGGTCTAGGCTCGGGGTCTCAGGGTCTCAAACCTCGAGTCGACTATAAGGTCCCCCTTCAAGTCGACATGATAGGTATTAGCTTGGGGTCTCGTCCTGAGGTCTTCAATGTGAGGGCGAGTTGACACAGGCAGTCTCATCTCCTTAGCCTCGTAGTCTTGAGCTTCGAGGTGGCTGAGGTCACCCTTCGAGTCGACACGAGTGGTCTTAGTTCTTTGGTCTCGTCTCGAGCTCTCTGAGGTGAGGGTGAGTCAGCACAGGGGGTTTCGTCAACTTAGGCTTCGAAATACTAACTGAGATCGCCCTTCGAGTCGACAGGGGGGGTCCTTGAGTCGTCAGAGTCGGATGGGTCGACAGGTGGAGTCTGACTTTGAGTTGCCGAGTAGGAATTCGATCGTCCTGGTTTGTGTAGAACCTATCTGAACTCTTAACCACTTTTTACTGCCTACAGGACCCCTTTCAAAGTTTTCAGACCCAAATGTTGTTGAATGTGGTCTGGAACACTTTGAATGAAGAGGATTGCAATTCATTGGATACCTTGGTCAAACTGGGCTCTTTAGGTGAACCCTCATGAATTGTAGGGAGTTCAAGCGAGCTTAAAGTGGCAACAAGCAAGCTCGAACCTCCAGGTGAGCTCATGCCATTGATAAGCGAGCTTTGGATGTTGACAGGCGATGTCAACTCGCATTAAATACGATGTGGTGGTGTCAAATTACACCTAAATGTGACATGGTGGGGGCGACGCCTCGTTTTCATACAACTGACTCGGGTCGTTTGATCTAGCAGCGCTCTTGATCTGTCGATTCGAGTTGTCGAATCGATCTCCCGTAAACGATTTGAGCCGTTCATCTCGGCTGAGCTGGCGGATCTCAGCCCCTGATTTTGTCTATATAAGGTATTCATCTCCCTCATCAAAAGATCACTGTGCCTTCAAATTTTTTTTTGCTCAAAGTAAACTCAAAATCTCTCTCTCGAAATGGCCCTCAAACTAAAGCTGCTAACCTCCAAGGGGAAGGGGAAAGCTTCTTCTCTTGCCACTCCCACTATCGTCGCCGCTACTGTCGACGTGACACAAGCCCGCTCGGGTAAGCTTAGGATACTGTAGGTCAACCGCAAAGGAGATGAGCAGACTCATGTTCATCTCCTTAGTGGGCCTCGCCTACTCAGGCGAGGTTTGCTGCCCTGCCAAGCTTCTGCCCTGTCGAGCAAATTCGACTGTCGAGCGGGCTTAGTTCTGTTAGGTGAGCTTCGACTTTGGGCGAGCTTCATGTCGAGCAAGCTTCGACTTTAGGCGAGCTCGTTGTTAGGTGAGCTCGACTTTGGGTGAGCTTCGACTTCAGGTGAGCTCGTTATTGGGCAAGCTCGTTGTTGAGCGAGCTCGGTCGTGGGCGAACTTTGACTTTGGGCGAGCTTCGACTTTGGGCGAGCTCATTTGTTGGGCAAGCTCGACCTTGGACGAGCTTCGACTTTTTCAGACGAGCTTCGTGTATGTCCGATGGCGCTCGCTTGCTTCCAAGATATAAAAAACATTCGACTTTTGAATCAAAGAAATTTTAACTCTTTTTGTTTTTGCTTTGCAGCGGCCTTCTCTGATGAGGCTCTCCTGAGGGGTAGATCTATTAGACTTGCTAGCGGCACTAGCTTTGTGGCCCCCCATCGGTTTCCGCTCCTCGACTCGGTGCCAGTGTTTGATGTCAACAAGACGAACAAGTTAAAGCAAGCAGTGTCTGAGGGACACTATTTGATGATACGGGAACTATCCACGGATGCAACGTTGGTGGATTCTTAATGTTGGAAGATAAGGAAACCTGATTTTATGTTCGATGATGCCATAGTTTGCTCTTCTATCATGCCTCTTGATGAGAGTATGTGGCTCCGTGAGATAGATAGGGTTCGCTATTTTCTCCCCAACATGGCGAGGGGGTTCTCATTGATAGAACTGTGTTCCTTCTCTGTTCCGCATGTGATTAACTAGGAGTTGACTCCATATTAAGACAGAGTTACTTGTGGAACTTTTACCAGCTCTTTGGCTGGTTATGGGGTCGAAAACCTCTAGCAAGCATGTCATTGCTCTACACCCCGACCTCCTGCAAGGTGAGCTGCCCGTAGGAGAGACATCAGTAGTAGCCAAGATCTTTCGTCGCTGTTTCTTCAGAGATGGGGGTCAGTTCCCTCTTAAGGATTTCAAAGCCCCCGAGTGGATTCACTCGTTGGTGGGCAACAATCCGTGGTAGCATAGAATCATCGAATACATGTTGGGGGAGAATTCTGACTTGCAGGGGTCAGATTTATACAGAGCTATCAGGGTCACTCAACACGGCCTCAAGATTAACGCTTCCCAGCTTCTCAGCATCCTAGGGCTCTACTTTCCGGATAGCGGCACATTCTTCTCACCGAATGGGGAGTTGGAATTGGCACATCACGAGATGTATGAAGTGTCCGGGCTGCCAGTAGGGGAGTTCCTGTATGAAGAGTACATCCCCAACCAACAGCAAATTGATCAACTCTTTGATCAGGAACCTCGGGTGGCGGAGAATCTATGGGAGATCCTCTGCCATTATCACTTTTGCTCGGATACCCTTAGATTGGCAGACCACAAGGGTAAGGAGAAGAGGACCCCGGGCATTAGTCATAAGAACTGGGTCGATTACTTGTTTCCTCAAAACGAGGATAAGAGATGAGCCATTTCGCCATTGTAGGAGTGTGATCCAATAGAGATAAAGAGGAGAATATCTAAGAGTGGTGACTCGTAGACCCTCGATCACGATGAGGATAGTTTCAAGGCTATAATGACCTTCGAGTCGTACCATCATTGAGCTGGGTCTGTGATATCGGTGAAAGCATTGCTCACTGGCTACTTGGTGTTATGGCTGAAGAGATGTGGTTCCTGTGCATTCCTTTGAGTCTATTCCGGTCGTCATCTACCCATCTATTCGCTTGGCCTATGGATGACCTTATGCCTTAGTGTCGGCTATGACGGCTTGCATTCAGAGCGAGCTCCAAAAGCTATCAGCATAGTTTTGCCATGTTTCATTCGTCAAGGAAGAGGGGGGAGAAGAGGTAGCCAAGACCCTGAATCCTCGGGTAAATTTGCCTTACACGTATCTGATGGCCTTGTTCGTCAGACACTGTGAGTATTTGATGTTCGCGCCCTCGGCATCCCCGGAAGGAGGGTTCATACCCTTTGTTCAACGGTTGGAGAGCTGCTCTTGGAATCTCAAAGACATTAACAATATGAGGAAGGAGCTATCCTTCTTTGGCAATTATGGTTTCTTTCGCTTCTTCCCATACTTCTCTGGCGGGAGATATGGCGAGTCGATTCAGGATGCGCCAGCTATGGATGGGCACACTGCTCTATCTTTAAGCACTTTCCGATGGATGGTTAACATTCGTCCGAGGTCTAATATGCTATCTTGAACCCTATATCCCTTGACGATTTGCGCGCCAATTCGGGTACGATCAGTTAGACATGGGGAACATTAATCCCCAGTTGTATTATGAGGGAAGGCTGGTTGACAAAGCATGTGGGTGGTTCTAGACACACGTGGGATGCACCAACGTGAGGTTCAAGTTGACATGATGGGACCGTACCCTCCGTCACATGCTTATACATTGTAAGTGGTCTCGGGGCATGAGCACAAATCCTGAGGGATTCATTCCCCGCAAATCTTTCCTGATGGCACAGAGATGCCGATCGACAGCCATCCCCACACATCGAGGCGGAAAGATCATCGTCGAGTTAAGGAGCCCGAGGTGGTTCCTACCAAAAAGGCCATCCGAGAAGGTTGGGAGGAGTTGTATGGGGGGTTAGGGAATTTTCACCTAACCCAATATGATCCATCCTAGTTAGGGCTTGGAAGTGGGCAAGAGGCAACCGCGGAGTTGGCTATAGTTGAAGAGTGCTTGGAGTATGCCAGGGACTCTATTGCTGAGCGAATGCAAGCTCTAGCCCTAGCTCCTGATTCCCTATCCCCACTGGAGCGTAAGCGAGAGACAGATGTCGGCATTTCTGTCAAGACGACGACCAAGAGATCGAGGAGGCATCGGTTCATGATGAGGCCTTGACTCAAGAAGAGGAGACAGCTCGGGAAGAGGAGTTAGATCGGGCAATCATTACAACTGGCGCTCGGGCACAAGTTCAGCTTTCCAAAGATGTTCCCCCTTCTCCTGCCTCTCGTTTTAATCAAAGATCATGAAGCGGACCATCGAGAACTTTAACACCTGCTTCCATGATAGCATCCAAATAGTGTTAGATAAAGGCTGCTCTTTTGACTGGTTCAGACCACATCTGGACATGTATCTGAACGAACTGCGCGTGTTGACGGGCACAGATTCGGGAGCACCACAGGTAGATTCGGGAGCACCACAGGTAGATTCGGGACGCCGAGTCGCGGTTGAAGAGGTTTTGACTTTGTTTGCACATATCCCCTTTTGTGATGTCAAAACCTTTCTAATGGATGAAATTATGCTTTTGTTGTCCGCTTGTTGCTTCCAACACTTTGTGTGCATATTTTCCGACTCCTTAGGATTTTTAGCAAACCCCCAGCTATCATTGGATTTGATTTACCTTTACCGATTATCGTCTGAATCGGGCTAGCCATACTATCCCCCTCAGTATGATGAGTTGTCAAGAAGTTTCTCTTAGGCTTGATGCTATGATTTTTTCTCTACCCTTAGCCATTTGAAGCGTCGGGTTGGGTTAATTATAACAGTTAGGTCATAATTAGGTTGGGCCGTGTCGTTTAAATGTAACGACTTACCCCTAAATGACCGGTCACTTGAGGGAGTGGCCAGGATAAAGTGTCGATAGGGCACATCACTTGGTAGGAAGTTGTCGATGAACAACATTATTTGCGGGAATGACGGTGTTGAGAGAATCAAATCGTTTAGGGACGTATGAGTGTGACGATTGATTAATATAGTAGCCATCGTGTGGTAGGCTGCTACCCATCGATTGTTCTGAGGATATTAGAATGCTCAGAAAGGATCAGGTCGCTCAGGGATGTATGAGTGTGACGATTGATCGGACAATGCTATTTATAGGAACGATGGTGTCGGCTATCAAAGGTAATCATTAACGTAATAGGAATTGTCACGATCAGGGCGACTTTATGGACCTACTTCTCCAATGAAGAGAGTCTGTAAGTAGATTTTGGTCAGAGGTGTGGTGTTAACATGATTGTTACGATCGGAGCGACTTTGAGGACCTACCATCCTATTGAAGAAGATTGGTAAGTTGATTTTGCCAGAGGTATTTGTTAACACAATAGTGGGAGTGGTCCCATCCTCCTATTGGAGAGGCTCAATCGGAGAAATTGGCTTTGGTCCTAACTGTAGAAGGTTTGACCATGTGAAAGATTTGGAACGACCCTAACTATTCAAAATTTTAGTCATCCATTTTGAAAGTGGACCTTTCGTTCTTGAAAGAAATCGAGAGGGGGATGTCAGGAGCAGTTTAGCCTCATGCAGCAGTGGAAGGATTTTAATCATTTTTATCATGATTAAGAGTGGATTACGCGGATGGTTGATTTTCATCTAGAATAATCATCTTATTCCGGGTTATCCTTAAGAATATCATGTGTAGTATTTTTCAGGAACTTCCCGTCAAAGGTAGGGAACAGTTTAGCCTTGTATAATAGTTAGAGGTAAGGAGCAGTTTATACTCGTGTACTTGTCGAAGTATATGAAGAAGCAGTTTATACTCGTGTACTTGTTGGAGTATATGAAGAAGTAATTTATACTCGTGTACTTGTCAAAGTATATGAAAAAGTAGTTTATACTCGTGTACATGTCGGAGTATAGAAGGAGGTCAAAAGAAGACTAAGGATAGCACTTCTTCAGGAACTTGCCGTTGATAGGCATCAGGATCTTGTCGCCATTCGGTTTGATGAGGCGATAAGCTCTATTTGAATAGACTGTCTTGATCACAAATAGTCATTCCCATTTGTAATTTGCCTTTCTTCTTAGAGATAAGGATCATGGGTCATCAAACTACGAGGACCAACTCTCCCGCATTGAAGGATTTGTGTTTAACTTTTTTGTCGAAAGCCTTGGAGATTCGGGCTTGATAGAACTCAATGTGATGATAAGCTTCAAGCCACTTTTCATCTAGTGCCTCGAGGTCTGCAAGATGTCGTTAATGACTTTTTTCAATCACCATCCCCGTTGCAATTGCGACTCGTAGGGACAAAATCTGAATTTCGAGTGGTAACACGGTCTCGTAGCCGTATACTAATGAGTAAGGCGTGGCGCTGGTTAGTGTTCGAACTGTGGTCCGATATGCCTGTTAGCTTTCACCGAGCTTCTCATCCCAGTCATGCTTACTATTGGAGGTCAGCTTGATCAAGATTTTAATGATAGTCTTGTTGAAGGCTTCGGCTAAACCGTTTGCTGACGGATTGTAAGTCGTGGATGATAGGTTCTGTATTCTGAACTTATCACAGAATAGAGTGAAGGCATTACTCACGAATTATGATCCATTGTCATGAATGATGTGCCTCGAGATGCTGTATCGGTAGATGATGCGATGCTTGATGAATTTGATCACATCGCTAGTCTTGACTTCTCTTTAGGGCATGGCTTCGGTCTACTTGGAGAATTAGTTGGTTATCGCAAGGATGAAGTGGTGGCCTTTGGCTAACGGCGGAGATATCGGTTCAACGACATCCATCCCCCATGTTTCAAACGGCCATGAAGTCGCTGACGGATGCAGATCTTCGGGTGGTTTGTGCATGTAATTGGTATGGATTTGACATGCATGGCAACTCTTGGCATAAGCGATAGCGTTGTTGACCATTTTGGGCCAATAGTAGTTGATTCTTTGCAAGCAGTCCTAAAGCTTGGGTTCGGGTTGGTGAGCTCCACATGTACCATCATGGGCTTCTCGTAGGGCTTCTTGTGCTTCTGTCATAGATATACATCGAAGCAACATGTTGTCGTATGACTTATGATATAATGCCTTTGTAGTGGCATCATAGTAGAACCTCGGTGCGTGTCTGTGAACAGAATCTCACTCCTGGACATCTTCAGGTAGTACGCCATACAAGACGTAGTCGATAATTGAGAAGCGCCAATCTTTTGACTCGGACTGGCCTAAAATTTAGTGCGTTACATTCACCTCCAGAGCATACTTCGATTGGTAGAGTCATCGTCTTGTGACGGTGACATGTTGGCTTGTCCCCAACAGCTAGGTTAGGTTAGCTTCCAATGACGCTAATGCATCTGCGTGCGTATTCTTAGAATAGAGCACATGCTCGATGTGGAAGCTGTCGAATGATTCAACTAGCTTGATGGTCGCTTGGTGACATGGGATCAAGTTATCATTTCTGACTTCATATTCTCCCATCATCTGTCTGATGATGAGCTGAGAGTCACTGTAGGCTTCGAGGTGTTTCACCCCCAACTCCTTGGAGAAGTCAAGTCCAATGAGTAGTGTGCTGTACTCAGCCACATTGTTGGTACATGGCTTAGTTAGTGAGAAAACTCGGGGTAATACATGGTTTTGTGGAGAAACCAAGACCACCCCGCACCTACGATGATGGACCCACTGGTGCCCACGCGAGAGGCACCATCGAAGTATAGTCGCCAAGATTCTTCCTGCGAGGTTGTATTGACCTCGTGGGTTTTGTCCGGCATGTCCTCGAACAGGTCAGTCTTCGACTCGAGTGGGTGACTGGCCATGAGATCGTAGATCGCCTACCCTTTGATAGACTTCTGCTGCATGAAATGGATGTTGTAATGAAACAGCAAGAGTGCCCATCGTGCCAGGCACCAATTCAAGGACCTGACTATGACATGAAGACTCGGATGGGATATCCAGGAAATGACATGAATGGTTTGACCGACCAAGTAGTGCCGCATTTTTTGAATTACAAACACTAGGGCCAAACATTCCTTTTCAACCATGAGGTATCACCGTTCAGCTTCCTACAAGGTTCTACTCAGGTAGTAGATGCTTTACTTATGTCTAGCATCATCATTTTGTGCTAAGAGTGCACCGAGAGAATGCTCCATCGCCCGCACATAGATCAGGAAGGGTTTTCCCGAGATAGGGGCCACTAAGACATGTGGATTTGAGAGATAGTTCTTGATCTCATCGAAAGCTTGTTGGCAAGGCTCATCCCATACGAAGGAAACGACCTTTCTTCATCAGCTTGGAGAAGGATTGACACTTGCTCGAAAGATTTACGATGAATCTTCAGATGTAGGCCAAGCATCCTTACAGCCCTCTCAACTCCTTAAGATTTCTGGGCGGTTGGAGCTCTTGGATGGCTCGTACTTTATCTGGATCGATGTGGATCCCCTTTGTCGTGACAACGAATCTGAGAAACTTGTCACTCGTCATGCCTAAGAATGACTTCGTAGGGTTCATCTTCAGTTGATGGGACCGCATGAGGTCGAACATGGCTCTCAGGTATTGAAGGTGATCGTCTTTGTCACGACTCTTCACGACCAGGTCATCCATGTAGCACTCGACTGCCTTCCGTAAATGCTCTCAGAAGATGGTGTTCATGGCATGTTAATAGGTTGCGCCAGTGTTCTTGAGTCCAAAGAGCATGACTGTGTAACAGTATACCCCCACAAGAGTCCTAAACGAAGTGTGCTTATCATCCTCAGGGTGCATCTTTATCTGATTATATCCTGAGAATCCATCCATGAATGACATCCTCTCGAAACTATAGGTGTTGTCGATGATGACATCCGTGATGAGCAAATGGAATTCGTCTTTGGGACGTGTGGCGTTGAGGTCTCTAAAGTCGATGTAGATGCAGATCTTGCTATTCTTCTTTAGGACTGGAACAATGTTAGCCACCTAATCGAGGTGTTGCTCCTCTCTGATGAAGCCTAACTTGAACAGCTTCTTCACTTCGGCTTTGATCGCCTCCATGATTTATGGACAAAATCATCTCTGCTGTTGTTTGATGGGTCGGAGCTGATGTTGAGGCGATGCGTGGCGGCTTGAGAATTAAGGTCGGGCATGTCCTCATAATTCCATGCGAAGACATCGATATATTCTCGGATAAGGGATATGAGGTCTTTCTTCTCCTGGGGAGGTAAGTTATCGTTGATTAATATGGGTTTGGGATTTGTCTCGTCTCTTATATTACTCTGAAGGATTTTGTCTTCCATGGGTGGTTCCCGTTGTTCGAAGAGACCACTCCATTGGGCATTAACATGGTGATCCTATGCTTCGTCATAAAGTGGGATCTGGTCATCCTCTTTAATTTCGGTGGGATCAATAGTAGCCATGTTGACTAAGAAGTCTTTGAACAGGTCCCTAATGCTAACATCCGAATCCCATGTCGAGGAAGTTGACGATTGATCATCTGAGTGAGCATCATCAGATATTCTGTCGAAATTTCAATACAACTCCGAGGAAGAGGAGGAGTAACCCAGCCCTCTTTAAGTTTTTCCATAGTAATTGTCAGGCTTCCCTTTGGGTACATAGGCAGGTCAGAGAGGTGTCTTCCAGCCCTTGTCATACTTCAAGCCTCTTTGCGGATGAAGTCATAACTCATGTTTTCCATCATATGCTTCGTGACTTGGCCGTAGCATGAGAATTGAGGAGCGGGCTCATCTTCGTCTGACTTATTCCACAACGTACATGGGGACTGGTCTATCCTTCCAAAGATAATCTCTTGCTAAGAAATATTTTGGGCTGGTATGACAAAGACAGCTTGTGAGGACTCGATTATTTGCTTGTTGGTGACAAACGACGAGTACACGGGCAAGTGTAGGGTAGAGTCATTAGACAACCCTAAAATTAGATGGTTGAACTCATCACGACTAGATTCTGAACCTGATGACGAGTAAGCAAATACGAGTTCTTCATTCAGGGTAAGCCTATCCGCTTTATTGGCATTGGCTATGATAGGGTTATTATAGCCAATTACAATAGGCTCGATGTCGTTGAAGACGAGACCCTCGTTGTTCTCAGACTCGTCGTCGGCTTCATTACCACTGCTAGGTTCTTCCACTAGGGACTTTTCACCCGGTTCGGAGTCTTGGTAGAGTAAAGAATTAGTGAAGTAGTTTTTAACCCCCTCGAAGGGCTGCTTATCAGCAACCACCGCCTTCACTTGGTTGTAGTCGTCCACATATTTTAGACATTGGTTCAGTGTAGATGGGACTATCTGGTTGTTGTGGATCCATGGACGAACCAATAACATATTGTATGAGGGTTCTGCATTGATGACATAGCAGGTCACCTCAGTTTTTATGTCGCCTAGTTGGTACTTGAGACGAATCTTCCCAAGTGGCCAGGTTTCGGTGGCGTTGAAGCCAAAGATGGTGGTGGTTGTTGAAGACAACTACTTTTGAGGTATCCCTAGGTGCTTGACGAGCTTTAGGGGGATGATGTTCAGTGCAGAACCTAGATCCACTTGAATACGGTCCACTCGGGAGGAGCCGATATATCCTGTGAAGTACAAGGGTCGATTGTGAGATGTGCTCTTGATGAGCATGTCCTCCGGAGCGAAAGTGATGCAAGGAATCCACTGTTCGGATGTTTGGCAGCACTATGGACATCCCATTTCTACCACTTCTTCGGGAGTGGGAAAGAAATGTGTGGCAAAGGCTTTTGAATCAGACAGCATGTCTCGCAGGGCTTCGCGGGTCATCTTAGATAATCGCAGGAGCTCGTACAGGGTGATCCTGGCTGGAATATTCTTTAGCTGGGTGAGCAAGTCAAACCAAAAGGGTTGATTGCTCGAACTCGGCCTGTCAGGATTTGATTGGACTGCTGGTGGAGGTCCTACCGGAGGCCTTGCTGGTCTTTCTACTATAGGAGGGTAGTTCTTGGCGAAGTCCTTCTCTACTCTAGTGATTAGTGCGTCTACCTCATTGTCGAAATCGGTGAGAGTTGCTATCTCTATCCCATCATCATCTGGGATCATCGAGATGGTGTTGCAACGCTTATCTTTGCCTTTAGACTTGTTAGAAGTCCATTGCTTGTCGATGAGGAGATCTGGGTGAACCCACATTACTTGTCCTGAATGCAAAGTTTGTGGCACCAAACCTTTCCCTCGTTGATCGTGATGGTCGTCATTGACAATCTTTAGTTCCGCCTTGAAGATGGGTACAACACCTATCGGTGTGTGAACCTCGGGAAGGCCTGTCCTAAATTTGAGAGTGATCATGTTTGATGTCACTTTCTTTTGGACTTTCTCCTTTGTCAGGACTCCGGCCTCATAGAGTGCTTGCAGTTTGTCTTTGAGGACATAGCACTTGGAGGTGGGATGACCAATGAATCTGTGGAAGGCGCAGTAGCTGGGGTCATTTGACTTGTCCGCATCCTCCAGCTTCTTGATTTCTAGAAGCTTGATTTTTTTGCTCTAGAGGACAGTGTCGAAGGTATGTACTACCAAGTCCTCATCGAAGTCGTAGCGCCTAGGAGAGCGCGGCTCATATGGCTTGGTCTTTGAGTGCTGAGCTAATTTGGGGGCTGGAGTAGACACGACAGCCATGATCACTTTTCCCTTTGATTGAGGGTTCCGAGAGGCATTTGGTTCCGAAGTTCTATTCTTGGATTGCGGCTCTTCAGCTTCCATTCGTTTGATCATGTTATCAACTTGCTTGCCCTAGCGAACAAGTTCTTTTCAGGTCCGAGTTTCCACCGCGTCGATCCTGGATAAGATGTCGATTGAGACGTTGTTGCAATACATCTCAACCAGGGTGCTATGAGAGACCTGGTCTCAGCATTAGAGCAATCGATTCCTGAATTTCTTCACAAAATCGTCGACTGACTCCATCTTCTTTTGCTTGTCAGTGAGCATGGTGGCCATTGATACTTCCGTATCATCATTGAAGAAACGAGCCAAGAAAAGCCTCTCCACATCAGCCCAGGCATTGATGGAGCCTAGTTCCAGCTTATGAAACCATTCCCATTCGGGTGAGAATGGCGTCATTTCCTATGGGGAATCCCATCTGAGACTGGACTAAGCTCATTAGTTTGAACTTCACCGAGTAGGAAACCATGTCCCATTCGGCGGATACGGTCTAACCACCCCCATCTCGCTCATGTTCTTCTGGAGCTTGAGAGCATTAAGCTGACTCTGGAATTCGTCGAATCTCTTGTCCTGAGGATTGCTGCCAGAGCGAGACATCCTTTCTGAAGATTTATGGGAATAATCTGAACGTGATCTGTGATTATCCTCTTCTTCAATCGTGTGAGGAAGAGTAAGCTCTTGCTCTCTGTTCCTTGAGGGTCTTTGCCGGTTCCGTGAAGTTCTCTTCTTCTTCTTGTTCAGAAATTATGACATCTGCTCTTTTAGAGAGTTGATGGTCACCTGCTGCTCCTCAAACCTTTTGGCCAAGTCTTCCAAGGATTCTGCTATGTGCACCTTTGCGTGCTTGCTGTAGGCTGAGCTTGAGGTGGATGTTGCTGCTGCTGAGCACACCTCATCCTCATTATCATAGATGGGTGACAAACGAGCATAATCAAACAGGATAGCCTCTCTTGTTTAAAGGCGAGTGCGTTGGTGTACACCCCAATTTTCAACAGGTGGTCATCTGAATCCCGGGGTGTATTCAGGATCTGATGAATCCAAATGCCATGATTTACCCTTCCCTGCTTTGTTGACTACGGCTGCCGGGAGCTCTAAGTCGTCGGACACTTGCTTCTTCTGACGATTGCATCTCCGGCGAGGAGGTATTGATTTAGGAGACTGTTGAGAAAGCCTCTCGAACACTGATAGCCTCGGTAGCTCAGTGCATTGGCAGTCGGAAAGTACCACCTGGATGAGCCTCTCACAATGAAACTGAGGATTGGCCTCATGAATAGTTCGCTTGCAGGTTAGATGATCCCTAAGATCCCCTATAGGTTGGTGGTGGCAACCCCTAGCATTGGAAGGTTCAAATGTGCAATCGCTTAGAGGGGGCTCAATAGAGCCGACATGAGAACACTTGGGGAATCTCCAAAGTGTTAACTCCAGCCAACCTCGCCAAGACAGGCGGGGTCTAGAATGTTGGTGAGCACTAACCGACTGCTGGTGAGCTCGGGGATCCTGGCAACCCTCAGCTGACTACTAGCAAGGTTTGGGGTGTTGGCAACCTTCGGTTGGCTGCTAGCAAGGTCTGGCCGACTGGTCAGTCGGGTGGGATTCGTCTGCTTAAGGACGTTGTCTGCCTGAGTCTTGGAATCTGCTTGACTTAGGCGGCTTGCTTGACTCGGCCGTGTACCTTGAAGGATGGAGTCGTCTTGAAATAGTAGTGGGCCCACCTAAAACATTAAGCTCACCCGATCTGGAATGTCGTTTCGAGGAGCGAAGCCCGCCTGATTTGGTGGGCTCTCATGAATCGCTGACTCCGCCCAAATGGGAGAGTCAACTGCTAGAGTAGAGCCCACCTAAAATGTCAGGCTGGCACGAGACATCAAATCTGCCAGCTTTGGAGACTCGGTCAACAGAGGGGAGCCTGCCTGAGCAGATCGGCTCGCCTGATCGACGTTGTCCGCCAAAACTAGGGACTTGTCATCCCTGCTTGGCACTCTCAGGATTGAATTGTAATTCAGGCCATCATAGGAAGTGATTGTTTGGGCTTCCTGGCGGGTGAGAGCTTTTCGTCGATGCCGCTGGGCTCTTCTGGAGATGGGAAGATTTATGTCGTTGGCAAAGGAAAGATCACTGACGTGCACCGAGGTCTCTTCTTGCATGGGGTACTGCACGGGCTACTTAGGGACCCATCGAGCAGTCGGTTAGCCTGTTCAGTCGGCTGTCGGCTGGCTTGTCTAGTTGGTCGTCGACCGGCTTGTCTAGTTGGCCGTCGACTGGGACTCAGCTGGCTTGGAGAGGGTAGAACCCCCAGCTGGAGCTCTTGTAGGGCTCTTAGGCATGGTTGCCTCAACCACTTGTGGTTGGGACACATGCAGTACTTTGCGGTATCGGTGAGAAGCCTTACCGCTAGAGGAGGAAGAAGACAAGTATTCCTCATACTTAGCTTGGTCGAACTCGATCATGAGGAACTCGACGGTTGTCCCTTCCGCAACGTCATCATACTGCACCACCACCATTTCATTTTAAGAAATGGTTCCTCCTATTGTGGTCACCATCTTCTGTAGGGTGTAAAATTTGGGTCTCGATGCAAGATTTGTATTATCTGTGTTTGTTACAAATTAATGAAATCCAGATTTACAACAGAAGCGGAGAGAAGGCTCTCCTTGTTTAACGTGGGTTCTTCAGTAGCGATAGGACACCTCCCTAGGTGCTCATGCCGAGTTTACTTCCCTTGTAAGATATGATCGAATTTGTGATTGAGCTTCAGTACTCAGTAGAAGCTCCTGAGGTTGAGTTCAAGTCTACCCGAGGGCCAAACCTGTGCTTGTGCTTGTTAGCTAACTGCTCGACTGTCGGAAGTCGGCTACCCGAGCTTGATAGATATAAAGGTTGGAAGCTTAGAGAGGGCTATAATGCAAAAGCTTACAGAGCCAATGAGCCTCAGATCTGAGAGTTCAGATTTATTCTACTTTAACAATTTAAGTTTGCAGCCAAGAACGTTCTACCAAGCAAGACAATCCAATGCCAAGAAGTTTGGTCTAATTCAAGCAGCAGCCACCCCAAGTCTCTGTTCGAAGAGCCTTAAGAATGAAATATGCCAAGCCCCAGTCTGATTTTAGCCTCATTGGTCAGGTCCCAATGAAAGCAAGAGGAATGACCTAAGACCTCCTTCACATTGGCTGAAAGTGGTTTTAAATAGGCAAAGGATGGCATAGGCCATCCTTTGATTTGTGGGGTTTGACCACTAGTAGGGGTGAGGGAGCCAGCCACCCTAACTGTGGAATGTGACTACCTAGAGGGGGCCTACTAACCACCCTATTCTTGTAGCCATTAATGGATATTTGTAGAGTAGGAGAGTTCCTTGATCTATGGGATATGACCATGCCTAGGTGAGGCCCCCATGCTCTCCTCCTTGATTCGGGTGTTTGTTGGAAATTTGATGTAAAAAGACAATGAAAGAAAATTTGACTTGTATTCTCTCAAAATCGATTATAATTTGGATTCCGATTATAAAAGAGAGGAGAATGAATTTGATTCTCCCCTTTGTTTAAAACTGGGTTCTTCTTGGTAGCGATGGAGTGCCTCCTTCGAATGCTCACGTCGAAATTGCTCTCCGTTGACGATCCGACCGTACTATCTCACTGGAACAATTGACTTGTTTGATGGACTCGGTTTAGAACTCTTAACGAGTGTAAGAAACTCAGAACGAGTTTGGAGACTCTGAAAAGAGTTGTTGAGAAACCGAATAACTGATTGATGTAATTAACTTGTATTGCAAGTTAATCACGAACTCTTAGTGAGTTTTCAGAACTCAGAACGAGTTGAAAACTCTGTAACAGAGTTGTTAAAACCGAAGATTCGGTTAATAGCCAAGTTGATTTGCTGTTGATGAAGAGATCCCCTTGGATTTGATGTGCCAACTACTGAGTAGTTTGTTGATCTTCAGAGAAATCTCCTCCTCCATGCGGTTAAGCTGCTGAGATTTGTTAACCTTAAATGGTTTTTATGCCAAGAACCGATTCACCCTTGGTGGTTTGATCTCCCCCAAAAATTCCAGCCCCGTAGGACATTGAAGAGAACTTGTTTGAATAAGTTTGAAACTCTAGCCGAGTTAAGAAACTCTTTGGAAGAGTTGAAAAGAATTTGGTAAACAAGTTTTAAAACTCTAATCGAGTTAGGGGAACTCTAAAAAGAGTTGATGATAATAAAGAAAGTTTAATCATTTCAAAAGAGTAGTTGATCTCTTTCTCTCTTTGGCCAATCTCAAAAAGGCTCCGCCAGTCCTCTATAGGTTCGGTCAAACCTCTATATCTTCAAATCCAACCGATAGAAACTAAGATCCACCGTTCAGAATTAGGAAATATGAGTGTAGTAGCTACCCTCCAAGTTTCACGTCGATCGGACCACAGATGAGGGTCCGATCATCACGCCGATCACTGCCGTTCAAAAGTAACTTTTCTCTGCGCTCCTGGAACGATCAGCTTTGGTAAAACCTTCACATCTCCAAATCTAACTGATAGAAAGAAATCTCCACCGTTCGGAATTAGTAACGACGAGTGTAGTAGCTACCTTCCAAATTTCACATCGATCGGACCACGGATGAGGGTCCGATTGTCATGCTGATCACAACTGCGTGAAAGTGACTTTTTTTCTGCACTTCTGGAACGATCAGCTTCGGTAAAACCTTCATATCTCCAAATCTAACCGATAGAAAGCAATCTCCACCGTTCAGAATTAGGAACGATGAGTGTAGTAGCTACCTTCCAAATTTCACATCGATCGGACCACGGATGATAGTCCGATCGTCATGCCAATCACAACTGCGCGAAAGTAACTTTTTCTCCCTCCTCTCTTGTTCTCTCTTTCTTTTTATTTCGTCTAGCCCTTTTCCACCAGCCCTATTTTGCTGTGAAAACCTCCTATTTATAGGGGTTTAAGGGGTATAACTACCCCCTCAATTAGCTCCATAATGGGGGCTTAATTGCCTCATTAAGTGGAGGACCGTTTTAAGAATTTGAAATGGTCAAACGCGACATACGCGTTGAAGAGATTGTCAATTATAATCTCTTTTTTTTTTGAACTTTTGTGAGGATCGTTAGATTGTAATCCTTACATTTAGCTCTTGATAATTTGAGAGTCATCAATTTGAAACTCCCGATATTGATTGTGAAGGCTGTTGATTAGAGCTTTCATTAGTTGTTGTGAAGGTCGTCAGATTGTAACCTTCTAGGTGAAAGTTCAAATTATAGCCTTCTGGAAGTCGTCAAATTGTAACTTTCGTCATCGGTGTTTGGTGGGGGATCAACTATCTATTGTGATTTTTAGACAGCCTACATCGGGGAATATGACCATTGATGTGACTATTCTCCTACCCTAAATGGACCATTGTCAAACGTGTTGGCGAGGTCAGACTCGTGCTGGCGAGTCGACTTCTGGTTGGTCTGATCCATGCAGGCGAGTCAGCCAAACAGACGATGTTGGTGAGTCAGCCAAACAGGCGAGGCTAGCGATCTCAGCTCGTACGGGTGGGCCTAATATTCAAGTAGGACCCCAACTCGTTCTATCGAGATGGTCGAGTTGAATATTGGTAGGTAGGCACCCCAACTCATGCTGGCAAGCTGATGGTACTTTACTCTGGGTCGACTGAGTCCACTCTTCGTGTCGACACTGTGGTGTCGTCTTGTAGAGTGGACTGACACTGCCCTTTGTGTCGACACGAAGGGTCTCGGCCATTTGGTCTTCGAACTGAAGGACTCTTGGCGATTCAACTCCGGGAAGAGGAGTCGACTAAGGCCACCTTTTGAGTCGACTACGCGGTCTCGGCTCGGGGTCTCAGGGTCTTGGGCCTCAAGTCGACTAAGGTCCCACTTCAAGTCTACATGAGAGGTATCGGCTTAGGGTCTCATCCCGAGGTCTTCAAGGTGAGGGTGACTCGACACAGGGAGTCTCGTCACCTTAGCCTCATGGTTTAGAACTTTGAGGCGGCTGAGGTTGCCCTTCGAGTTAACACGAGAGGTCTCGATTCTTTGGTCTTGTCCCTAGGTCTCCAAGGCGAGGGTGAGTCAGCACAGGGGGTTTTGTCAACTTAGGCCTTCCAAGTGCTGACTGAGATCGCCCTTCGAGTCGACGGGGGGGGGGTCTTTAGTCATCGGAGTCGGATAGGTCGATTGGTGGAGTCTAACTTCAAGTTGCCGAGTAGGAATTTGGTCGTCTTGGTTCGTGTAGAACCTATCTAAACTCTTAGGCACTTTTTACTGCCTACAGTACTGTCACGTCGTCAAACTTCAAAATTTGCTTCCCTACAATTATCATCTGAACTAACGGATACGACTTCAGCAAGGAAGACAATAGGAGTAGCGTCTTCTTTTCTTCCTTAATCTTCTTATCGATATTCATAAGTTGGCAAACTAACTAATTAAATGCATTGATGTGGTCTTGAATTACAGTACCTTCTTCCATCTTTCAACGAATAAAGCTTCATCTTCAAACACAATCAGTTGGTCATCGACCTTGATGCATAAATCCCCTCGAACCTTTCTCATAGCCCCCTTGGTGTGGTCTCTTGCATAATATTATACTTGATCCGGGGGCGAGTGCCAAATAAATTGTGCTAACCGTTCTCTTTTGCATGAAACTTCATTCAACATCCTTCAATCCTTTAGATTTCTTCTCCTTCAAAGCTTGATCAACACCCTAATGCACAAGAATATCTTGAACCATGCACTGTCATACTGCAAAATTTGTATTACCGTTGAATAGCAGAATATCGAACTTCGGACCCGAAGAAGTTATCATCCTCTAACCATAATAAAAATTTAAATCAGTCATTGTGAAGATTGAATTTGATAAAACCAACATTAAAAACAAACTCAGCACGTCAAAAAACCCTAGGAACGACTCCTGAATCACCGAAATCCGCCTCCAAATTCTCGATCAAAAGACAAATCAATCTACACCGTTGGATTTCTCACCACATGATTAACCCCATGTGAACAGGTCTCCCGCGCCACTACAATATTGCGCTACAGTATTCGGTTATAGCATTCCGCTACAGTACCCTTTCTTTTTTTTGTGTTTCCCCCGATGTCGATCATCGCGCTTCGACCGCTGACGCCTTCACCAATCACGCACCAGTCAAACCTCCATGAACCATCGAACCCCCTCTGATACCATATCTTGGGATTTTTAGATCTCGCAAAAACCCCGAAAAACCACCAAACAAAGCAAATAGAATCACACAAGATTTAACGTGGAAAACCCTTAATAGGAAAAAACCACATGATTAAAAATCAATCCACTATCACCTTTAAATTACAATCTTTTGCACGGACAAAGACAGCCGAACTCTCTCTCCTTCTCTCTACTCTTACTTTTTTTTTCTCCAACAATAGAAGAATATATATATGGAAACCAAAACTCTATCTCTAGCGTAACTTCCTAATTAGAATAGGATTCAAACTCCTAATTATGATGAAACTCAGTCTCCTAATTATGATAGATCTCTAACCCTATCTAATTCTCATGAAATTATACAAAAAATCAACAATCCTAACAATAATCTCTCTCCACAAGTCCTTCCTGAAGTCAATATTATTATAGACATACACTAAAGCAATGTAGCAAGATAATCAAAAGATTACTATACCTGAGAAGACGTGAGCTACAATTATAGACCCAATAACTTTAGTGCGTGTTCCAATGTATGTATGTGTGTATAATATGTATACATTTTTCATTAGAAAAATGACTAGTTCTACTTATCTTGAATTCTAGTTGATTAATCTCTCTAGGAAAAATTTAAGCTGACATATGAGTATATATGCAA